>WURS02218346.1:0-20041 GCA_011762765.2 Rhinocypha anisoptera | reverse complement strand
TAATTACGTGATTTAAATTTATCAATTTAAACAACTTATTCAATGCTAATAATTATTCTTTAAATGTTACATAAGGCGCGTGTGTGCGAATGAATAAAAATGTTAAAAGAAGCGACAACTCGGGCGCAACACAACTAAGAATAAAAGTTGAAACACGAAAAGCAACGGAACGGGTTGAGAAATTCTCCGCATGCGGGAGTGCACCGGAATACGTAAACAGCGTTTACCAACCGCGAAAGAGCGTCCCAGAAATACGCATTGAAGTTTTTTTTTAACTTCCACGGAGACGAAAGGGTGTCCTAACTTCTCGCGACTCGGCACTTATATCCGCCGGGCAGATACGACTATGCACTCACGTCTAGGCGCGTGTAACTAGAGCGGTAGTTTTACGACGAAATGCAATTAACTCGGGCCAAGGAGGAGGGAGAGGAATGGAGTGCGAGGTCTTGCAATGCGAGTGCTCCCCGGACCTCGGCTACTGTCCGCGGATTTCGTTAAGAGTTGCGATACCGAACCGGCTTCCTACATTACACGACGGTCGACACCCAAGTTACTCGAAGGAAAAATCTCAGGGAGCGATTCGCACGTTTATTGAAACTGGCCATCGCCATGACTTGATCTGAGACGAGCACAAAAACACCCAACGGCGATGACGAACCGTGTGCCCGCTCTGTGATAAGCGGGGAGATGTCGAAACCGAACGAACACAAAAACTTTCCCTGGCAAAAAGGAACGACAAATAAAAAGCTGAACGTAAACACGGGGCCTCTAATAAACTAGACGTTCTCTCCGCGCCAAGAAATCACAAGTGAGTCAACAAGCCACCCGACCAAGATAAACCCAAAGCCTATTTGCCACTTACAAAATGTGAATATCCACGAGTGGGGCCAAGGGAAAGAAAACCACGGGTGGGCTAACCAAATGAGTCGATGCACATCCATTTGAGCCATTCACGACGCGAAAACAGCACCCGACCTCGAAGGTAGTGTCATAATTATGCACTTTTTCCAAAAGCACCACCCGTTTTTTGGGGGGGGGAGGGGGATGTCTCCATCTATCCTTTCCCTTTGGAGGGATTTCACGAAAACGTCCACGAAAGAAAGCCATCGAACACAGAGACACGAATTACAACGCCGATATTTGCCATCGGCAAATAACGGAGGGATTACACAAGAGCCGAACGCAATTCACGCTCTCGCCACGGATTCGAAGAGCGTACCGTCGAAGGAGGGCAATATTGATCGCTCTTTCGAATGCACACACACTCTCACTCGCCAACTGACTAAATACAGCACTGGGTCACCGGTGCGCCGGCGTGCCCGCGACAGGCGCCGTCCATTCCCCCAAACACACAACAACACACCGCGATTTGTTTGTTTATTTACTAAAGTCGAAAAACAAACAAGTTCAATTTAAGATTATGCTCATAACAAGTACGGGAATATAAAGATTATAGTCATAACAAGTAAGGGAACATAAAGAATCCAAGAAATAAAGAAATAAACATAAATAAAGTTTATTCGAAGAGTGAGACACAAAACCAAAGAAGGAAGTAGGGTACAGACGATTGTAAAAATTAAGTGGTGGTGCTGGGGAAGGAGTTAAATGGGGGGGGGGGGGATGTTAGGATCAGGCAGATGGATAATTGATTAGTGACGACGCCCTTGGAAAGGGTCATATTTTAAGGGTGATACCATTCCTTAGTTTGTTATTGGTTTGGTGTTAGTCGGCAAATGTGGGCGTTTGGGTGACAGAGAGAGGCGAGGAGTGTGATGCTGTGTGGGATTTGGGTCAATGATGCTGAGTCGTTGGCGTCGGGATTCGAAGTGGAGAAGAGGAGATAGGAGTTCCGATGACCTGTGCATTCCATTAAATTTAAGAAAAACTAAAACTAACTTTTTATTAGGAGAGAATTTTACAAATTTTAATGTAAATAGCCTCGACTATATAACAAAATGTTCATTGCAAATAATTACCGGCCTAAAACACTCTCCTGGGGAACACCGGAGATGTCCTTAAAAAAAAAGAGTGATCAATTTCTATTACCACATTTCTTATTCCATCAAAAATATTGATCGGAAGTTGTGTGTTTGTGTGAAAATCCATTTTTTCACGAATTTTTGTAGCATTTCACATGCAGTCAGGCAATAAAGAGTTTCAGGCGATTTGAGATCACTCGAAATTACGGGTGAAATCGTCACTTGAATGCATACATGATCCCCTAACCATATTTTTTAAATGCTATTGCAACAGATAAATCTACACTTGCAATCTCACCTATGTAGTGAAATATTTCTTACCCTGATTCTCAACTGTTATCTAAACGCAAAAAAGGTCACGAGGGAGAAAGATTTACATCATACCTGACGCCTGAGCTTCAAAATCCTCTTTATTTTTTACAGGGGGAATAATGCCGAGTGTCCCAGTACTTCGTAATACTACCTGTATTGATTTATCTAATTCTTGTCTCTGAAGGTTTCCCCATTCGCACTATAAGGTCTCCTTACATTCCTTCGATAGTATCTACCGAATTGTCTTCCCTTAGAATCCTTAATGCTTATGCCTGAAATTCTTTCTTTAAAATCTCCTTTAAAGACTTTGCATTCCAATTACGAAAACTCTTCCTGAATGAAGATGAAAACACTTGGTTTTTCCACATGAAAATTTTTTTTTTATTATATACGACCTAGGTTTCGACTTGCAAAGTCGTCATTAGGTCGTATATAATAATCAATAGTCATCTTTGCAAGTCAAAACCTAGGTCGTATGTAATAAAAAAATTTTCATGTGGAAAAACCAAGTGTTTTCATCTTCATTATGAATCGCTACCACAAAGTAACGCCTGAAAATACCCAATTTATCGAGGGGATTAGTAGTATTGTGGAGTATTGTGTTCTGGTATCAGGATAGCTTCACTGCTACTGCTACAAAACGAATTTAGAATTTACACTATAAGACGATGATTTTTTTTATGTTAACTAAATTACAGGACAATATCATAGTTGAATAAATTGAAGATACAATGCCAATGTTATCAGTGTACTTCACTGACAAACTTCACTAAACTACACTTGTTCTGGGCCATAAAAATCGACGTTTAAGATACTCCGACGACGACGGGTCAAATTTTGTTAATTAGAACAAAAAATATGAATATTTTAAAACCTTTATGAGACGAAACTATGTCTACATCTATGAAATACCGTGCAAGCCGTCGCAAGGGTTTGCGGCAGGGGTCCACTGCACACGCAACACATGCGTACACCGACACCTTTCATGCAACAGATTCAGCAATTAGTTAATGCAGGATCAATGTTAAAATTTATAGGAAGGTATGACACGCGTGCAGGAGACTAAAAACTATGCTGTCTATCCTCTTCGCTGAAGTGTTTTACATAGCAAATTTAAATTGTATTTCAAAAACGAACCCACGAACGAGAGACTCCCAACCTTCTATCTCCAATAACATCGTCGAATATGCTTTCCTCACGACAGAACCTTAGTTATCGTAACACCTAAACATTTAACCGAGTCAACGTTTGGATTGCAATTGAAATATACCGGTAGCCCACGATCAGTATTAATGGACGCCAAGCGTTTTATTCTACGAAATGATACCAACAACTGTTTAAAAAAATGTATTTAGGATTCCTAGACTCCTATGGTCATTTAGCAGCTTCTCAAATCGAAAAAAAATCAATTACATTGAGCAAAACAAAATTGGATTTCGCCTGATGCGGGTCTCCAACCCCATATCTTGGAGTTAGCCCGCGGATGTGTAATGCACCAGGCTAACACGACTGGCGCCACCAATTGGATGTGGCATCTTAGTTCACCCTTGGAAATAATGTGAAAATAAAGAAATACAGGTGTTTTGAAGGTCTGATTAACGTAAGCTATGTCTGGGGTAAACTACGATATTCTCCCTTCTTACCTACTTCTCGCTGCTCATCATTCGGCATAGAATGTTCATTATTTTTCCCCCACCACGTCGCCCAACGAACTTTCTTAATAACTCTATCTTTGAAGACGTAATTTTATGGAATTTACTCATGATTAATGATAAAATGAAAAACATTTTTAATACCACGGGATGGCTAAGGAAATTGAAGGAGGGAGTTTATCCTAAGTCGTAACTTATAAGGGTAAATCAGACATTACGAACACCAGTATTTCTTAATTTTTTACATATCTACAAGGGGGAGTTACCATAATACAAGGGGGATACTACCTCCAATTCCCGTGGAATTGACTAAAATGCTCCATTTTATCACTATATTTTCTTAGTAATACTGCATTCAACATTTAATTACAATTGAGTGTCATTAAATAGAATTGATTTTACTGTAAAAAATGATCCATAGATAAGGTTGATGAAGAGAACCTTTATTTTCATCAATGAAATGAAAATTTCCAAGTTAAATCCGGTATATTGATGGTGAGCGTTGGTTGTTTTGAATATAATAGTGTGCACTACACTTTCTCTCACAAGAATCTTTAATATAGTGTAGTAAATGCAATATACGATTTCATATTACGTATTTATCGGAGTATGACTTAACTAAATGAGATGTGTTCCTTGAAATTTTAATATTTATGTGTGGCTGAATGTCGCGCTACTATTACCCTTATTGTTACTTACCCGGCCATTTACGGTTTTCAAGACGAACAGGAGAAGATGAGAGAAAGCCCAAGAGTTAGATAAGCATATTGTTTCAAAACTCTTAATATTTTACCCGTATCATAATAATTATCGTATTCAACAGCTATTGGTGATTATAGTTTCCTGTAATCCTGAGACATTAATTATTACTTGCACCCAATTTGGCTTATCGACCCAGATACAACCAAAATTTTGATCTTTCGATACTTTATGTCCCTAAAGACCGGGAAAAACATTATTTTGAAACACGGATCTATTCGCGTTATCCCTTAATTGAACAGGATACATAAATCTTATTCCTACCTGGAGATTGGTTTTTCTTTACAAATCTACTACGTATCTCAGTCCGGCTCGATGATTAGACAGTTTAATTGCACGCCACATCGGAAGGGTTGTCCGCCAGAGGGGAGGACTATTACCCGCTCACGTTATCCATGATCTTTCTGGATGCGGTCCAAGAAGTTCCCAAACCAGAAAATGCGGGACACCGCCGTTCTTGGAACGGATAGTGACGACCTTTGGCGGCACACTTATCCTTTGTGGTCTTCTTCGTTGTGCTCATTTGAATTCCAAACTAATGGTCTAAAGTCCGGTCGCACGGGCATCCTCGTCCCTCACCAAGAGCGAGCGGATTCCCATGCTTTATTGTGTTCTGCTTGAAATGTCCACCACAGTTGTTTAATCGATGTATTGGATGTCAAAAAGTTCGTCTCCCACATTTTCAATCGACACAGCTTGCCAGAAACTCAAAATATTCATCAGACGTGAGTTGACTAAATCTTCCAGTAAACTGAAAAACACGTTGTTTGTGAACTAAACGATTGCCGGGTTGTTTGGAATAATTTATAAATTTATACTACATATATATTATTTTTTATGAGGGTTTTTGTTTTTATTTACATTAAAATTAAGAATAATAATATATACGATAACTACGCCCATAAAAATGAGTTTATAATTATTGCAGAATATAAAGAAAAAGAAGGCTATTTTGTTTTCGTAAAGCTATCAAGTTTAAAATTGGTACTGAAAAAAAACTATATTCTTACGTCAACCTCACCCCCAAGTTCTCCATTAGTTGTCTTTTCGGGGATGGATGTATTCTAAAGTCGAGAATCCATAACTTATTACAGGTACTGAATTCGAAAGGACTTACGAGATCAATATACCGCATAAATCAATAATTGCTGCGTTGCTTTTTGTAGAGACCCAACTCGTTACGCTGCCCTTCACTCAAATAATATCTAAGATATCTCACCCTTATCAATAATATTTGCATGGGCAATCTAATCGATAAAATTTTGTTCATTTTTAATCGGTTAAAAATTCATTTCGATCGGTTAAAAAGTGTATGAAATTTACTCGATCTAAATTTTTTCCTCTTCAGCGAGAGAGAGTTCTGCTCTGCAGTTGAATTTTACCACAATTAAAGTAGTTCTAATCATAACACAATCATTCTCTGAAGGTTTAGTGAAGGTAGTCTGTAATTGCATAATCCTGGATAAATTTTAAAAGACCAAAAGGGACTGCAAATGAACGGTATGATTTTTTAATAATATTTTTTGAGTACCTACATGACTCGTGAATCGTGAATAGTTACATGATGGAACCGGTATAGTAAAACCCAATCTATTTCTCATTATTAAAACCTTTGCTCCAGTTTATGTGAGTGGTTTCACCTGCTAAGGTAAAAATTTAGGGAATTTTTAAAACTCCCTCAATGTGTCGCGATTCACCCCAGTAACCTACATTTTTTACATGCATTATTTAAGTTGTCATTCTTTCTTAGCTAGACTCTTCTCTTGGTTTATCAGTCATTTATTCACCCTGGGCTTTATATATTTTGTTTTGAGTACCATACCGTCCTATACTTGACTTAATTAGGTCACTGGCTTACGTACGGAACAACCAACTTAAGAATATCTACAATGTTTCGAGAAGTTGGAGTTCGAGAAAAACTATGTATCATATTTTTTTCATATCAAACATACAAAACCCTAGCGGTAGCTTGGTAAACATATACTTTGAAATAGGAAGATATAGAAAAACATTAATTATAAAAATCTGACCGAGACTTCTCAGTTTCAACTTCTTTGCTTTTGATTACATAATGACATATTATGTAAGTGAACTAATATATTTCTGCTCAGCACAAATATCTTGTCGTTGTAATACAAAATTTTTCGTTAAAGAGGATGACTTGTGAAACTTTGAACGAAAATCTATACATAATTACCGAATTTTGCTCTATTTAAAATCTCATTGAGAAATACTACTTATACCTCTGCAAATTATGCCCCTTAACAATAAAAAATGTGTGTGAAGATAGAAGGGTTGCAAATTTGTGGAATGTTTGAATATGACGATGGTTTACACTTGTGATACAATGCAAGTGTCTTTTAGTTAAACTCGAACGAAGAACCCGATATTGCAGAGATCATCAAGCCAACACCGCGGAAGCCTAAGAACCAATACTACCTGTGATGAATTTCGACATAAATTATTACATACGAGCTGCAGTATGGATTTGTTTCGTCTTTCCATGGTATCACACCTTTAAATAATTTTATATTTGCTCGTGGGTCCTTATTTTTATCAGAAAAGCAAGATGATGCAAAGCAAATACCTTTATTTCGAAAAAGCAAAAAGCCTTTATTTCCAAATATGAAGAACTCAAACTTTAAGAAGTAAAAATCGCATCATTTGCGAGCTTGCCTCCAGGGATTTAATTTACTGAATATCGATTTACAACCGTCCCTCACCGTCTGCAATTGCCATTCAAGTAATATCACGGTATAATATTTCATGGAGGTAGATTGCCTCAGATGAAAACATTGTAATTTTTTTAAAGTGGCAATTTGAAAAACTTATTTTTTTTACACTGGAATACTGATTACATACACTTTGACTCCCTCGTCACCATCATCCCTGCCTCCAGACAGGCGTCAAAGGATTTGTTTCCGTCGGGCGCTTCTGCCTTCTGCTTCCTGGTCTGATAGGTCAGTCATAATACCAAATTTTCTTCTCACCTTCCCATTCCGTGAGATCATCTTCTGCAGAGTGTCCCCAAGTTTATTAGCTATCCGCCTGGCATTCCTATTCCTCAGACTATTCACTCTACCTCCTTAACTTTTTTTAGTTCCTCATTCATCACGCTCTTCGTCCTCCCATTCCTTCATCTTTAAGAATTTCGAAATAAATTTTTCTTCCTCAAAGTCCACTTAACGCATGGATGCACGGCAGCGCTCCTCACGAAACACTTCGTAAATCCTTTCCCCGGATTCTTCGCCGATGAAGCTAGGTTCCGATCTCTCACACTTGTGTTGGAGGACCAAATACGAGTAATAGCATAGGTTTTAAATTGATGTGCTGAGTTCATAAATCAACTATACAAATAATATCCCTCGTGCCACAGCAAAACGAAACACACTCTCCCGACGTGGGCTTCGAGCCCGTCACTTTCGTGACGGTCGGGCGTTCCGTATTTGCTTTTGTCTACCACCGTTTATGCTGCCAGTGTTTTACTTACTTAAAAGAAACAGTGTGACTTCGATTTTGAAATCTTCGACCTTATAGTAAATACGCTCTCTTCTCGTAAGAGTAAAATCTTGCATCTGCTCTTATCTTGCATTCGTAAGGGAAAATAAGCTCGCTGTTAGCGATAAACATTCATGCAATGACGCCCAGAAAAAAATCTCGTTCTCTCGCATTTTCCCATAAACCTCCCTTTACCGAAGCCATGTCTTCCAGGTCCAAAATAAAATTTCTTCATCAGTGTAATATCTATTAGCATTAAGTAAAAATCTTCGGGAAATGTACGACCGGTGAGATCACGTGGCATGTGATCTCACCTCAGGAGGGTTTTGTGCGAAATGCGAATGAGGAAGTGGAGGAGATCATAGACGTGTAATCCGCTATCCGGCATTAGCCTTCTCTCAAAGAAAAACGCAAAGGCCATTACCACTATACGATTGCAATCTGTTCGAATAATCACATAGTGGATTGGTGGAAAGGTTACGAATGATATTGACCCCCCCACCCCAGCCAACCAATAGGAAACTTTCCATTTTCTCTCGATCGGGAGCGTACGACTGGACGCAGGAGCCAATCAGGTTTCGTAAATTCTTTACGGGCATATATGTTCAGGGTATAGATTAACAACGCACTTTTCCACACAAAGTTTAATTTCAATGTGTGGAAAAGTGCGTTGTTAATCTATACCCTATGGATCCCTTCCACCATATTTCGCCTGATACCGTAATCTTCATCATATATGTTCATTTGTTTGTTTTCGGCACGTACTTTGAGCATACAATGTATGAACTTAGAGGCACCTTCGTCGGAAATAAAGTGTCACCAGATCAACCCATCGACGTATGATGGCAGAAACGGTAAGGACTCAGTAAACCTTTACGAAATCCTCGGAAGGGTCAGAGCGATTTTTCAATGCATTTAATTTGTCTGACGGTTATTTTCCTACTAGAAATAGCCTAGGCTCTTATGTATCACCTCATGTATTAATGGAACACCACAGTGGCATTAATGGAACGCTAGAACTGACATTCATTGTATGCTCGAAGAGTCCCCAACGCCACAATTAAATGTTTTTTGGCGCAGTTCAGAAAAATATTCGTACCAATCGCGGAGACAGCAAACTTATAATGGAATATGGTACTAATGTGTTAGTACCAAATAATGGAATACCGCACTAATATTGAGTCCAAGCGACTGGAAGCATTCCCAAAGAATGCAATCTCATGGTGGATTACGGACTTAGGAGACACCCGCGTGTGTAGAGAAAGTATATGACAACCGAATTAAAATTATTATTATCATTATTCCATCCATTGTGAAGGGGAGCGGCGTTCACGATTGAAAAAAAAATATCGCGTCTCAAATGCGCCAGCCATTGGTTCCGTATGAGCTCTGGGAGTGTATCGTTGTCACGTGAAACGGAATCAATTAACATTTAGCCGGAATCAAGGCCGAGGGGGTGCATGATGAGTAGAGGATGCCAAGTCGCCCGTCCCCTTTGACGCCACCCGACGCCGAGTCGCCTCCGGACAAAGAGCCGCCTCGTGAGGCACACCGTCTCGAGGGATGCCGCCCGCCCCGCATGTCCAAACCGTCCGGGAAATATTATTTTTTTTTAAACGTTGGTTTCGATCTCCATTGTTGGCTCGCGGTCCTCCTCCGCAGATCTGCACGTACGCCGGCGGGCACTTCTGGTCGAATATCTTTCAGATCGAGGTGGGTGGAAGGAAGGAGGTAAAGGGACGGAGAAAGAGAGAGGAGGTACGGCGGGCGGGTCGGTTGAACTCTACATATATGTCCCAGACGCCTCCTCCCCTTACCGCCCAACCCTTGTCCTTCCCACTCTCCCCATCCCACTCCCTCCCACCCCACCCGCATCATCCACCGCCGCCTTCGGCGTCCGAAAGTGAAGACCGCGAAATTTTTATTGTTTGGTGGGAATATCCGAGGATCAGCGCTGCCTTGGGGAAGTGCCATAAAATTCGCCCTCCTCCTCCTCCACCTCTCGTCTCTCGGGCCTATGTTTTCTTCCCTTTCCGTGAGAGGCCTTTTCAATCCTCGAACCCTATTATTCTCTACTCCTCTTCAAAAACTTCGGGGCGAATCTCACGCTGGCGAACCCGAGGCGACTTTTTAGCATCCTCCACAAAGGAGGAGGAGGAGGTGGGAGGGAGGCGACGCCTCGAGAGGACGTGCCCATGCAACGTGCCACCGGTCGTCTCTCGAAAGGCGCGTGGGCGGGAGGTCGAAAAAGTTTTTGTGTTCGGGTGACGACGACCCGACACACCTCGTGGACGAAGAGACGGTCCTCGGGAAAGGGAACATTTAATGAAAATCGAGCTCGGACTTGCGTGTGCTTCGAAACTTTTTTTTTCTTCCATCCCATTGGGGAATAGAATGGACGTCATTTGAGTTCCCTTCCACTCGAGATCAACCTCCGTTCTTCTTCCAAACTTCTTTTCAAAGCTGATTTTTCAGTCTTACTTCACCACGTCGGGAGAACGGTTTGTTTCGACCGAGGAGAAGGAATGCTCCTACCATCTTCTTGGCAACACACTGTTTCATTCCCAAACACAACCATACTCTCCCGTTCTTAGTATTTCCATCACTATTTTCTTCGCATCCACTTGAGCTGCTTTCGGTCTCCCTCACACATTCACCACATTCACGTTACGAATGAAGGGCGATTGGATTGTTTTGGGCGGTCCAATTCCGATCTTCGTCTTCAATTCTCAACACACCGATCTCGATTCTTTCATTGTCGTCCTGACGCCTCCATGAGGAAATTCCCCAGGAAATGCAATTTCATTGTACGATTGTTGATACTCATTACGTCAGAAGTGTTCGCAGTATTCATAAATCCTTTTTAATTTATTTTCATAGATTGAGTGTTTATATCTCTACCTGAACTAACTCTTGTTAACTGCTATTTAATTTTTAGATAAATCTTTAAAAATTCGTTGATCCTAATGAATCTTTCCTTGCTTCCACATCCATCTCCATATTTAAAATGAGATTTAAAACCAGATAGATAAATAAAAAACTCTCCTGGGTAATTTCTTTTCTAACACCTTCTATTATCGATAAGCGATACGTGAGAATATTAATCTCTTGATGTTTATATTTGATCATATGATTCCCAAATTGTAGTTAAAGACGAACTTCTAGGAATTCCTGAAGCGTGTGTAAACATTTGACAATAATAAGGATTCTTACGAGATCGATTTTTCCTTGCGTAGTATTAGTAGTCTTTTTATGTATAGGGTGCTTCGACGGCTATGATCATTTCGCACCTCTTCGAATTATAGAAAAAAAACAACTTGGACAAACACAACACCCATTCCCTGGACAGGACTCGAACCCAGTGAATTGAATAATTCCATGGTCATTCAAACGCGTATGGCTATTCAATTTTAATATTTATTTATACTGGAGGTGTTTAAACATTCCTGGATTTGGTCATTTTATTGAAACTCTACACCGGTTTCTGGAAATGCTCTCTGAAAAGATGAGCGTCATGATACACCGAGAAGGTCTTTACTATTGTTTTTTCTCACTTGCTGATTGTCACTTCCATAGCTGATCGTCTTTATCTCCTTTGCCGCTTGGGATTATGGCCGTGCGGAAATGACAGTCTCGTTTCCCGCTTCCATTCCGATAAGCCAAGCCTTCAAGGATTCTCACCAAACTCATCAGGAAATCTTACATAGCAAATGACAATTAAATTTTCCTGATAATTGAGAAAATGTTAGACATTAGGTTCTCGTGATTCCACAAAGAGTGGTGTTCATGCATAATAAGCTAAGGAAGCTATAGCAAAAAAAGTCTCGCCTTGTCCCTACAAAGGATCAATTATAAATTTTGTCAAAATATGCCTTAGTAGATGCACTTGAATTAACACACTGATGAAACGTGTCAAAAATACAAAAGATATTATCACTGTTGATGAAGTTTAATCTAAGATAAAAAACTGCTTTTCAATTTGAATCTTCCAACTTCATGAAAAGAATATATTTGTCGTCGAGATTTGATAATGACTTTCTCAATGTTTGTACAAGGAAAGCGAATGATAATACAAATAGAACCACATGCTTAACATAGAACTTTTTTAGATACCCTCCTTCCTTTGGAAATCCTCTCTGTCATGTCATGAACGTGAAATAATAGTGCATTTAGACCACTTCTGATTCATGTAATACTACGTCAATATGCATTACGTCTAGGTAATTTTCGGGTTTGTTTGCGCAATAAACATTTGTGTTGCTCCACTTTTCACCGTCATCGCAAAGAAAGTTTCCTTAGACGCTCGCTTCGGTGCGGTGGAAAAGTTGGGATACAAAAATTCTCATTGCTCAGTGAAATCCAGAAGCCACAAGGCGTCGACTCACTAAGGAAGCCTAAGGTTACGTGTACTATTTTGAAATACCATCTCGTTGTTGTATCTTCTTCGCAGAAAACCGCATTTATTCATCACCTTCAACGGGTTGAAAGAATGGTCGTAATATTAAAAAAAATTTGAATGCCAAATGCCTCGTTCCCGTAACCTTCGCTGGCGAATGCAATAGGCACCTACCGGACAAATTTCGTTACGATCGAGCGCGGAAGCCTTGAAATATTCCCATCATTCGGAAAGAAACAAGGCTATAATAAATCATATCGAACGTATTTCTTCTTTGTTTCTTCGACGTAAATTGAATTTCCTCCTACAACAAATTTCCAGAAGTTCTGAGCTTTCTGATACCGTCCACAAGCTCATTTTGATTTTGCTCTTCGATGATATAACATGAGGTGGTTTCGATTTTGAACGACGTCACAATTTCATAAAAAAGACTGATTTTATATCCAAGGAAGACACAGGAGCAAGCATTACATCGCAGAAGTTAATAATAATAACATGTCTTTATTGTGGCGAGATTGAGACTAGATAGTCCCTTTCTCCACCTAACCCCGTGTCAAAAATATAATGTTACATGAAAGTAAAAGATTTAAAAAAATAATTTAAAGAAAGATTTTACAAAATAAAATAAAAATACAGGATATAAATTATGCTATAATTACTAACCGTGTAGAAAGTTATGTACAAGTGCGTAGGAAAAACGTAAGAACAGTTGACTGTTATTCTTGACGAAAAAACCCAAACAAGAAGGGGGGGTGTGAAAAACCTGCGGATACCTACTGATGGAAGAGCTACTATGTGTAATAATGATTTTGTAAATTATTATAGAAACATACTAACATATACATATATACACATACACAAAATTACATACTGATATAATAAAAATAATATATTACAATAATAATGATACCTATGTACAAACATACCCTGCTATATAGTACGATACAAAAATTATAAATATCAAATTAAAAAATAATAATAATAAAATAAAAAAATATTTTTTTAAATATACAGACATACACACAACCATTCACACTGCAATGCACACAACCATACAAACAACGATACACGCAACGATACAACCATACACACAACATTCACGCCGACCGGATTAGCCTGGTGGGTAGCGTGCTCGCCGGTTAACCCAAGGCCGCGGGGTCGAGTCCCGCTCAGGGCATGGTTGTGTTTGTCCAGATGTATATCTTCTATGACTTGAAGAGGTGCGAAATGACCATAGTCGTCGAAGCACCCTATAAACAAAAATAATAATACTACTCCACACCATTCACATGCATACATACATGTTGTGTAAGTCCGTTTGGAATCTCACAGTATGCGAGATGTGAAAATGTGGATAGCACCAAAAGCTGAACAGCGAAAGATGTAAGCCTTGTGGGTAATTTTGAAGATTAAATAGACAGATGGACGAGGTGATACATAGAACAATATATGTATAAATGACAATATGCAGAAACCAGTTGGATGGGATAATTTTATGAGAAGAAAAGATGAAGTAAAGAATACAATTACGTACATAAGAATATAAATTAGAAAAGTCATCAGGGTGTAAGAGTGATTAGGCGAAAATGGAGGGATTCATGCAACCAATCTTTAGATTAAAATACCAATGATGATAATAATGATTTTTCCTTGTCAGTGGATTTCCACCTCTCTCCACCAAACAGAAACTTGTCTAAACATTTCTTGCCATTTTATTAATCACGTGCGACGACAACTTTCCGTTGAATTTTCTTCTGTTATTGTCGCCATCGATGACTCTGTGGCTTAGTAAAAACGAACCTCGGGTATTTGAAAGAAATTCTTTTTTGTGTGTAAAAATTCAATATTTTTTTCCAAGTGCACTTGGAGGGGCTCACATATACCCTCGATTCTAATATACGTATATGCGGAAGAAAATAAGTGTATGAAAGCATAAGATGCGTACAGCCTTCTTCCTTGACGCACGCTTCTATGACTACAAGCCTTCTGACTCCTTCCAGTGATTCCGAATTCTTCAGCAATCGCGAAGAACTTCAAGCTGGATGACCCCGGTAGGTTGACATTTTTGTGTCTAAGAATTATCTCTAAAGTGATGGTTTTTTTCTTTTTTTTCTCTAAACCATTAGTCGTTGGCTTATTCTAAATTATGACTCCGAATGACCGTGATTGTCGGACAGTTGTTTAACAGACCATCCTTTTTATCTTTTTCTTTAAGCACATTTTGATTTGATGGCATTTTTCGTTCTTTCTCCATGATTCTGAGAGTAATTCATGCCTACATTATTAGCGTGCTTGCGAGATTCTTGAACTACTGAACGAGCTATTTATAATTATTCTGCGAATACGACCCGCAATAGTTAGTCTAAGAGCCAGAAATATTCCTGAAATATTATTTTTTCCAGGGGCTTTAATTATATTATTAACGTTCTTCTTGGTAGGAAGGTTGAAAAAACTTTCTTTGTTACTTTACACTAACAGTTGTGCATGGATATCGAATTCATCTAATGAAGGAATCAGTATATGCAGTTCTTTTCACTGTCATAATTTTATTTCCATAAGGTACGATCAAGATATTTTATGCAATAATATGTGAAGTGTTTTATATTATGCATAATTGAGACATTTTCAAACTTTAAAACACTTTCATAGAAGTGACAGAATGTTTTTTGGTCTTTTTACGTATTAAATGAGCTGCAATGCTTCCTTAATGATGGCAACATGTATTAAAAACTCTTCTATAAACAAAAGGGCATCCACTGATTCATTATTTTCTCAACTTCATTAAAATTACATTAAAGCGGTTTTTTTATATTTATTGAAGAATGTGTAGTCGAAGGTATTCGAAGGTCAATTACGAGTCCATGCGAAAACTCGTATGTGCTGGAACTCCAAGAAGGGTAACCTGCCCTGAGATGATGTCAATTACTAACGACCGGGTGTTATGCCATTTATAGAGGAACATAATTATAAAAGGCCATCGAGTCGGAGTGCTTGAAATAATATCCTTGACTAGTGGGACAGTGTCCCCCATCGAAAGAGTTCTTTGCCCTCTGAGTGCATTGAAATAAAACATTTTTACCATTTTTTGCGGCACACAATTCCAAGCATTGTATTTCCCGTTGAAGGCAGGAGATTAATTTACCCGATATCAAGACATAAAGTAGCTGTACAACTCTTCTTATTAAGTGCATGCGATAACATCGCAGATCAGAATCTGCTTTGTGTATCCTATCCTCCAAGTTTGTTTGGGAACAAAGGTGAAAAATAAACATTGGTCTGTTTCGTCCCTTTCCTGAGAGACGGGTATATGTGATTGGAAATTGTTTCCACCATTGCGATTCCCTGAAAACTGTAAGGTCGCATTTGAAACCGCGGGTGATTAACCGGTGAGAAACTTTGGCTCGGTTCAGTGTGAGTAAACAGTGCCCCTCCGCACTTTAGTGTGCAGAAGAATGACAGTTGGATAAGCCAGGAGAATCAAAAATGTTGTTTCATAATGCCGTAACTTAAGGGTTCGGCGAACGTTTGTAGTTATAAGATAAAGAGGCCCTAAATTATTTGGTCACGACGGGAATTTAAATGGCCTCTCCAGTAATAGACAAGTTTTAAATAAGTGTATGGCCTTACTGGAAGTGGTTGACTTAGTAAGTAATGATGTTGGTTTTTGATTCCGTGACTATTGGGCATGGTGAACATTGGTGGCTTCAATAAAAGAGACATGGTCAGGAGTGATCTGATTACTAGAAGAACTTAAATGGTTACTCCAGTAACGGACAAGTTGGAAATAAGTGTGCGACTTTACCGGAAGAGGTTAACTAAGTCATGAGTGAATAAGACCGAATAAAATATCATAACGAGGGAATTTCAAACTCTCACAATGTCACAAAAAAGACTAAGTGAAATAAATATAAACATGGTAAATGCATAAAAACGGAGCGGAAGGATAGAGCGATGTGGAAGGAAGCAGCGAAACTGATTGAGTTTCCTAGCCCGAAACCAGTAATCAAGTTTCTCATCTGACCGTGCCTATCCCGAAAGGATATGCATGAAAAACGTTTCGAGTAGAAGAAAATCATAATCTGTCGTGTAAACTACTCGGTCTTTGGAAAGTGTTCCCTCCATGTCCATTCCCTCGCCATTCAGTGAATCGTTAACTTTACGACACATTTAGCACCTTCTGTTCCTCGCCGAAGTATCGAATAGCTTGCTCGACAAATGATATACTGGGAAGGGAATTTCATTTTTACCTTTGTCCACGTGTGGAAAGCGAAGGAGTCCAAAGAGAGGTACTCGGGTCTTGATTTCGAA
Source organism: Rhinocypha anisoptera (assembly GCA_011762765.2). NCBI lineage: Eukaryota > Metazoa > Arthropoda > Insecta > Odonata > Chlorocyphidae > Rhinocypha > Rhinocypha anisoptera. The sequence continues at coordinate 3,137 of WURS02218346.1, read as the reverse complement.
ATGCTTAGTCGGGTATCGTCACTGAAGAGAGTTTAGACTGCTTAACGATACACACGTGTGTTTTAAGAGTGAGAACAAGTTTTTCCTTTCTAAACCAGAAATATTATTACTCCGAGATTATTATCATTCATAACGGGGGCGTACGGAAGTGAAGGCGATCGACCAGTTCGAGGGCAAAGCATGGGTATGCCTGAACTCTGAGAGAGGTTCATATATGTGTTTGTGTGTGTAAATATATATATATGCTATTATATATACACACATACATACACACGTCATATATATATATATATATAATTATATTTTCTTATCATCTCGGCAGGACATTTTCCCACGCCTTTATTAATTCTTGTACTCGATAGCTAAGAAAGTCAGATACATTGGTTAAGATCTCTGAAAGGAAGCGAAGATATAATATCCAATATCATGCCGGGCGAAAGTTTTCGAATACGTGATAAAATGCTGGTATTAAGTGTGGAACATTTTCGTGGACTGAAACAGGCATAAGTTAAGAACACCGAGTGGCCGAGGAGATAATTACTTTTGAAAATTTCAAAATAAAATGCCTCTGCAATGGAAATGCGGTATTCAACGAAAGTAAAACGACAATACTTGTTTTCTGTCTTGGCAGAATGAGTTACCTAACATATCAAGTCACGATTTCACAACTATTACCCTGCTATGTCACGATTTTTCAAGTTCATCCGCGTTCACTTATTGTTGCATTTCATGCGTCATTCTCTATGATGTGACTGTGATTTTTACTACTATTAATCACTACCATAAAATTATGGAACAACAGAACGAAATTAAATCTATTTTACACATAAATATTCAAATTCAGTAGCGAAATTCTTCATTGCAAGAAAAACCAAGAAATCTAAACATATCAGAGTTTGATATAATCCATATAGGTCTCATAGTTTTTTTTAAACATACCTGATTGACGTCTCACTTTGATTTATTTCATTCCTTTCCCTTGCGTATCACTAACGTCCTTCAACAAAAATGAAATGGTTTTCCCAGCTATTAGGTAAATTCATCCTGAAAAAGTTTAACACGCCCATTTAAAGTACTTACGAGTACTCGTATTTACGCAATTTCACTCGAGGAGCATAAAAAAATAAACCTTTTCCAAGCGTCTCAGGATCTCGAATTTTGCAATTGAAAAGCAACAGCCGTTCACGCACAAGTCGTATGCAGTGGCTCACTCACAGTATGAGAACCGCTGCCGTATGTTGATTAACCTGCCAAATTTTTTTTAACACCTTCACCTTTCGCCGCTCCCCACCACCTCCACCATCCCTTCTTCAACATCCCCGAGTCCTTGAAACAGATTCCCTCCCACTTACCGCCAGATGTAGTTTTCGGTCACAGCCAATTAAATGAAACCCCCGATCCATTACGAGATTTTTCGGGATCGGTCCCCATTGGCTACGACTCTGGTGACGCATTGAACGCGCGTTGGGTTTTTAATCTGACGTCACGAGTTTCGACTTTTTTTTTTATCAACCCCACCCGGTGGTCCTCTCACATCATTACACGCATTTCTTTTCCTCTTCTTCTCCTCATCTTCCAAGAGCGAAACGACCAAATCTTGAGCCACCGTGGAGAAAAGGCGGGAGCCTACCATTCCCCATTCATTTTCTTACCCACGTCATCACCATCGACTGCCTTTCCTCCTCGATCGTTCCTACGCACATTCATCTCCCTATCTTCCTTCCTCTTTCAATCTCTCCCTTAAGGCATTCCCCCATCCTCCAACTCAGGTAACGCGAGTCGAAACTATGTCGCATTTGCGCTGCGGACGTAAGTGGTACTCATACTCCGGTGGGAGAACGGGAAGAGAGAGAGTGAGATAGAGAAGAGAATGCCTTTGATCTCTCTCGTGGGCGGGGGGAGTGGATGGGAATGGTTTTCTACAGTCCTATCCATCCCACCACCGCGGGAGAGGATGTCATTTCTCTCCCCCTCCGTACAATTTCTGTTCGGCTCTCTAATTCGCATTACCCTTTGAAGGGCGAGGACCCCCTCCAACCCGAGGGCATTTCCCAGAGTAACGAGCGATAATGTTTCTCGGGCTTAATAAGGATGGTGTATTGACTGGACGCATGATTCGAATGTTCGACCCTACCTAATTGGGGAAATACCACGGCCGTCGAATACCGATTAAGTTTCGACTGCACAGCCATCGGCGACGATCGGTCATTCGCCGTGCGCTTGTGGGATCTCACGCGAGCTTAAAAAGTAAGGGAATTCGTTTTGTTTGACATTTTGATATAAAATGATCTAAAACAATGTATTACGACTAAAAATTTACGTGGTTTTGACGCACAGCGAGATCATCAGGTTCCCTGGTACCCGTCAATTCACCTAATGGTGACGCTAAGCATAGAAAATATATGTACCAAATACATTTTTACTGGAAAATCAGTCTATTTGATCAATTTATATAAAAATTAATTTTCCACATAGTTGAGCCTGAAATATTGAATAGTTCGAATTTCTATCTGGGTTTAGTTCGCATTTTTCTTACAGCCATTAGTGCGACGCGTCAATGCACTATGTTTACAGGCGACTGTTTTCATGAGATTTGCGTTGCTGCTAGACTTAATATTGATACGGGGGAACGAGTGGCGTCGGGAGAAACCTCGTCTACTTTGAGTGCATTCGGATTTTTTCAGTCCGATTTTTTCCAATATGTATTCCAACAGAGTAACTCAATACCATTATTTTTCCTTAGGATAGAGAATCCGTCCTTTGACTTACAAACACACGGGTAGTTTTGCTGAATACTACGGACGAGTTGTTCACCACCTGCGATTTCCATTTTGACGGGTTTTACGTGTTAAGATGGCGATGACCATTTTCCACGGAGCCCTTGACCGTGTGCGTATGCTAGCTTATTATGCGCTCGAACGAGACCAGTCATGATGAAATTCCTCTATAATCTATCCCCCCTCCTCCTCTCCTATTCCGCCTTCCGCTGTCGTTCTCCCTTTATTATACCTCCACTGGTGTTACCCTTCCCACCTTCCCCTTCGCCTCACCCCCACCCCCGAAAACAATCCTTCATCCTCCCTCCCCCTCCCTTCTCCCCCCCCTCCTTCCTCCTCCTTTCTCCGCATCCTTCTTCC
>WURS02218345.1:0-43203 GCA_011762765.2 Rhinocypha anisoptera | reverse complement strand
AAATTCTTACGTTAAATTTTAATTTACCCCCACCCTCCCTTGGTAAGCAGATAGTAAGCAAATTTTCAAACCCCCTCTCACCCCTAAACTGCTTACGTAATTAAAGTACGTCCCCTAAGTTTTAATAGTGACCAAATTGCGGAGGGATATTTCTAGAAGTTAAACTTTGGACAAACTCACACCATTGACGTAGTGATTAAGTGATTAATGGTAGTTGACTCAGAGTAATTGCGTGATTGCTTCCACTAATGCACAAGTCGAACTCATTGATGGCACTTTGATTGAGGAGAGTGAGCAAAAACTTGTGTCACGGGAGGTAATCAGAGATTCTGAGCTTGCCACAGGCACCGCAATGACAAGTTCATCTCGAGATTGGTAGAGAAAAGGAGAGAACATTAGAACAAATGGCAGAACTCACTTGGTCATACACAGACATCAAAACAAATAGGATGTTATGGCATGCCGTTGGTAAACGATTCATTCCGAGCCTAAATGACAATCATTTGAAGCACCCGATGGCTTGGCGCTTCAATGATGATGATTGTGATGTGCATGTATGAGTGTGTCAGTGTGTTTGTTAGTGTCGGAAGCTCTGAACCATATTGAGATCGAGGGTGGCATTAACTCAACATCACCCGAAAGTTGTAATCGCATTAGTCATCGATATATGCACTCAACACACAACCTCATATGTGTACCCATTTATCACTGTTTATAATTCGCCATCACACTGCTTCACCAGAGCACTGAATTCTCCAAACACAAAGTCTCCAAACATCTAGCCATTAGTTTTCTCTTTTTTTGAATTATAAAAAAATTGTTCAGAGCATAATACCCTTTGAGAATTGGGAATTTAATATCTTTTTATACAATTATTTTTGTTTTTCAAAGTTGTATGATTTAGTTAAATTTTGTCTTCATTGTCTTCAAACTAACAATTAGTGTTCTTATAATAACTATTTCTAATGCGAAAAGCTATCTAGATATATTATGTGACTAATGTCCAACAAAAACTGATGATAATAATCTAGCTTGGCAACTGATAGCATACGTTTTGCTGGCGTCGCAACTCGAACTTGATTATAAACTGAGACAGACTTAATTCAATTGCAAGTTGGGCGGGCATGCCACAAACATTGTCGTTAGGCCATTAATTCAATCGCCACAAAGCCAATGATTGTGAGTCAGAGATCCAAACAAAAGCAAAAAGCAGCCAAAGTAGCAAAGTAGTCACTGTGTATGTAAAGAAATAGAAGAAACAAAAAGAAAGAGAGAAAGTGGATGAGTGAGAAAGAATGAAAGAAAGAGCAAAGTATCAGATGGGTCATCAGAAAGCGATTAGACCAGTGGATCGCAACCAGTCGTGCTGTCCTAATTGGACAATTAGATTGGCTCGGTGAGCAGATCAATTGGATTATCGGCCAAGACGAAGACAACTGGTCCAATGGTGTTAGCCAATGTCCAGATTGGTCAGAGTGCACTCTAAACCAAATTGACTCTTTCTAGTCATATTCTCAAGGTAAACGACGGAATCATCATCAATAATAAAATATAAAATCTCCAGAAACAGTAAATCTTCAAATATTAGTAAATTATATACTCTTACTGTGGTGAATCCGTGCAAAGTGGCACTATGGAGTAAAATGCATTGCAGAGCAGCCCTCCGCCAGGACAGATCGAGCACCGGTGTGAGAGCAATGGCAATAGACATACCCGGTATGCCACCAGCCAATCGCAATTCATATGCCATTAAATTGGAAAGCAAATAAAATATAAACCTCCATACCTTAGGCACACAATTCAGTAGAATGGAAAAGTCTTTGCATTTCAATCGTGCCTTATTATAACTTTTCTTGTGCTCAAATCTAATAAAAATGTTTACGCGTGATGCATCAAAAGGTTGAACGCGTGCCACAAAGCTAGTGCGAGCACTGATTTAAAGGACGCCAATCAAGCAAATGTTCATCTGGCTAGCACGAAAACAAAACAGAGAGAGAGAGAGAGAGAGAGAGAGAGAGAGAGAGAGAGATAGAAAGTAAATCAGTGAATAGGCCAACAGTGTTTGCTTGAGTATGCGGTGGGCACTGTTGGCGGGGTGCGAGACACATGTCGGGGCATGCAAAGTGATGCCAAGGACCAGGCGGTGGGCTCGTGCGTGCAATGCCCCTCGGTGGACTTGTCACCCGATTGACTCTGTCATCTCTGGCATCTGCACATTTTTAGAGTTCTGAATGGTGTCTGTATTCGAATAAATTATTCCAATAGTGATATAGAAAACTTCTCTTCTGGTTATCGGACTCGTGGAAAATTTGATGACTCACGGGAATCAAACAATCTTCTTTCAAATGTAGTTCTTTGGTTGCAATACTCGAGCCACCCCACCGACCCACAACTCTGACTGATTGACTGTCATATGTCTACAACATGACTCATTTACCGTTAGGTACTATTGCACAAGACGAGTCGAGCTTTGATTTTGATTTTTTTTCAATTTCACACTGAGATAGCATCACGTTTTTAGCCTAAAGTTGCAATTTGTCATCTTCTGCACTCGTCATCACCAAACCTGTCGATAGCAAATTGTCAGTACTCTCACGAGGCTTGCCAATCTGGTTCCACCACAGCGCGATGCCTCTCGGCTCGGTGCCACACGGGCTGTGTTAATTGCAAGTCAACCTGCTGTGCCTTCCTCCGCTTATGTCACCGACAAATCAATTGGCGCACTAGGCAATCAATCTAATGAAAGTGGGCTACCTTGTCACCCCTACCCTCCCTGCTTAAGTATCAATAAAATAATTTTGAGGCACACGTAATATTGGGGGAAAGAATAATGAAAAGTAAGCGTATTTGAGCACTGTCAGTTAGTGTCAAGCGCGAGAATTTTTGTCAGACAGTACTGAGTCTGGCCGTAAGTGGTGATTAGGGCAATAGTGCTACTGTCGATTGATGAAAGGAAACTAGCCAGAGATATAACTAAACTAGGCCCCATCCATTATGTTGAAGCCAGAGAGTGTCTCTGACAAGTACTTCCAATCTGATCTCTGGTTCGTGTGCCAGTCCCAGTGGTGGAATTTGACTGTCTCTGTTCACACAGTACTTGCTTGTTTTACAATTTAAATTTAAGTTTAATGAGACAAGAAAAAACACTATGTCTCAACGCTGCTTTCATTAATCAGTCCGAGTAAATTAGATTTTAAACTCGAATAAAAGTCCAAACGGCTCATTGATTGTTTCTAGTCTCATCGGTGGTCTGGCCAAATATAATAGTTTGAATGGGCGCGCTAATCGAGTGAATCGTTGAGACGAGTCAGGGTGAAATTTGTACTAAACTCATATTTATTTGTTGAATTGAATTGTGTATCACTGTAGTGACCTGTCTCACCTCGTCCGTGCTGACCTTGTCGGCTATTTCGTGCGATCGCTACATTGCCATCATGTACCCCTTACGATCTCGGGTGACCAAGTCACGCACCGGAATTGTGATCACCGCCATTTGGATACTCTCGTTCGGCATCTCTATCCCCTTCTTCCTTTCGCGCCGCTACACTACGATCAATGTGAGTCTTAAGCAAGCATGCTCATCTAGCTTTACCTGTGTTTTGGTTTACTCAAATCTAGTGGATCGATTACACACAAACGCTATGTCTTGAAGACTGGCCTTACACGATAATCTACTCGCCAGAACTTCAAATGTGTGTAAAGCGTCAGTTCTGGCGCACCTTTTACTACACTCTGGTCAGCAGTACTCTTTTCTTCTTTCCCGTGATCATCATGATCTCCGCGTACTCAGCCATTATCTGGAAGCTGTGGGGTAGCAAACTGCCTGGTGAAGCCAACTACGCCAACGCACAGTACCAGAGGAAATCGAAGCGCAAAGTGAGTGGTCATTTGTGGGAGGTGGTGTGGTAGCCAAGTTAGGCTCATCGCACGTCCCCAGAGCATGCTAATGTGTAGTGCTCGATGACAGCCATACAGCAGCACTAGCATCACTATGCCTGTCGTGGCACGACATACATGATAGTTATGCGTAATTGTGCAGCCTGGCTCGCAGTTAATCCCGGATTTGCAGATTGGGGAAACCACGCTAGTGTGCGCTATCGACGACAGTCATGTGCCTTCCAGGCGGCCAGAGATGGCGTGGTCTAATTGGCCACAGACAAGATCCTTGATGGCTGCTTGCGCCAACGGATCACTTCATAATGGTCCTACTCGGCGCTGTCGCAAAACCATCCACGGCTCATCTTTTCTTCTTTTTATACTACAGCGACTTTATTTTCGCATAAAAAGACTCTAAAGCGATTTAAATGATTCTATTCTCTAGAGTTGTGCCCTTGGGGGTATCTGTAAAAGTGCCGTCTCATTAGTTATATTCAACACACCAAACAATGTCGCTTGCAGAATAATCATGCGAGAGAAAGCTGAGATGTTGGTGTCCAAAAGGTCATTTGTAATAAGTAATCTACTTACCTCTATGTGGTTCATTTTAAGTAAAAAACAAATGTAGAGTTTAGCAGTAGGAGTGTCTGACTACTTTCGCTTGGCGTCGATTCAATTTAGATGGGAGAATTTAAATGTGATTTGATGAATAATTCAAATTGAATTCCAAGTGCTCACCCACGCTGTTTCTCTGCAGGTTATTCAGATGGTGGTCGTTGTGCTGCTCGTTTTCGTCATCTGCTGGCTTCCGTTGCAAGTGATACTTCTCTATTCAATCTATTTCCACTCGGCCCTCGATTCAGTAAGTATTATGACTCATCAATTATGAATCCACCCAAATGAGGTAGTCAAAAAAGATGTAAGAACTAACAGCTGAGAAAGATCACAGGGAAAAAGGTTAGTGTTAGACTGAACTCTCAGTCACTGTAGACACCAGAACACCCAATCTCGTACCAATGATGTTCAGGTTAATCAAATAGAAACCTTGTTCCGTGGCCGTGGGCCGTACAGACCAATGAGAAATTGAATTAGCAAGTGTGTCTCGGCAACAATTCAATTCAATATCTTATCTCACTGTTTCCTTCTTCCCTTTGCCCACTCCTCCTCGCGTGGATAGCTTCCGAGTTGGTTTCCCAACCTCTCATTCTACTCGTACTTCGTCGCCTACCTCAACAGCGTCTTTAATCCGCTTATCTATGGCGGATTCAATAAAAACTTCCGCGACGCTCTTTGCAAGCACATCTTCTGCACTAGTTTATGCTGGGGGCAGAGTCGTCAGTTTAAGCGGCCACGTAAGTGTCTCACTAGTATGATTACCATTGTACTATCGTCACCACCGCTTCCTGTGCCCTTTGATTGTAATCCTTTCCTCCACCATTCCTCACCACTCTTCTGGGCTCGCACTGCTTGTCTTTACTATTCGTTATTTTCTTTAACACTTTACCCTTTATAGCCTCTAGTCTCAAATGCGTTTATTTAGATTTTAGCTTCTTTCCTGACAGTTTATTTTGTGGTGATTTCTTGTATGTTTGCACAGTGTTTTAGTTTATGAATAGAATTTCAATTTTTTACAGTAAAAAAACAATTTTTGTGACATTAATTGATTCAGTGCATAGGACTAGTGTTGACACACTTGTAGCCTCTGTTGTCTCTAGCTAATTAATTCACATTAAATCTAATCTAATCAAGATTGAAACAACAAGAAACGTTTTGGATAAACATATTAATTTAATGTATCAAAAATAGATGTAGACCCCTCCGGAGAATGTGAGGAATGTGTGTGCATGCGCAATAATTGCAACCAGTGATGCACAGTAGATAGCGATACTAGTGATAGAACTGGTAGGGTAGAATGTAGCAAGTTAACACGTGATTGCAGAAGTGGTAGTTAGAGCGCAATAACGAGCTTTCGATTTTGCAGGGCCCAGTGCTCAATTTCACCTTGCAGTCTCGCTCGAGCCCGCGCAGGCCAAAGAGACCAGAGTGACCTCTACTTTCCTTGTCACGTGACCTCTACCCTCACTTTGCTCTGTCTCAATTTATCAATCATTAATATCGCTCTAATATCTGCCTCACCTCTGTCACCTTGCCTGCCTATTCTTTCTCTCTTGTTCCCACCTGTCTTGACCTCTCTCACCGCCATCGCCGGCATATGCGGACCATATGGGCAGTGGCGCGGGCTTGCTCTTTCTTTCACCTCTATTCCGGTTGAGCTTGCTCACACCTTAACCCAAACTGACCTGTCCCGCGTGTATGCATGGTTGTATGTCCAATCGTGATGTGCCTGTTGGCCTAGTGTTCCACAGCAGTTCACTAACCATCACTTGCGTCTTCTTCTTCCCACTCATCACGAATGCCATGATCATCGACCCGATGTGACTGGTACAGAACCATCGGTGCGTTCCTACTCTACCACAGTCACCTCGTTAGCTGTACGAGATTCACAGCGCAACGGAACTCACTTCCGCACCAGTTTGGCCAGTCTTGCTCCGAGCCGTCAGGTGGGTTGCGCCCGAACACTTCTCCATCCTTCGTCCAGCCTAGGCGAGTCACGCACCGAGGTCTACGAACTCGAGTCTTTCTCCTCAGACCGAGCATCTTTTCTGTAAATACAAACTTATGTTTTTTACTCTACCCTTCACCCTCGCGCTCTTGTCATGGACACTCCAACATTGTACAAAGCACAATAAATATTGCATTTCGTTACTTACTATCACTGTGGGCAATCACATAAGCGCTTCTTCCCTCATAGATTGCAACTCAAACCATGCTCGTACGCATGCGGCAATCAATCGATCGGTGTCCTTGAATCACTCTTACTTTTCGCGATACTTCAAATGGGTACCTGTAATTCAGTAATCAACACATTTAGATAAAAGCGTAGGAATCCACTAAATTGACGTATGATGGCAGTAAGATGCTACAGCTCGCACAGGTTGTCTGGATATCCTAACCTAGAGTATGCACTTTTGATTTGATTGCTCAACAGTGTGCAGCAAAAATGAAGCTATTGATAGCGTTACTGTACTGTCTGGCGGTATGGCTCGACTCGGTGAGTAGCATCATTTTCTACCAGGGCCGCACGACGGCATGCGACACCTGTGACCGAGTCTCGACCAACTCAGTGCGCAACACTCTATGTTGTCTCAAGTTCAGCAAGTGCTGTATTCCCGACACACTCGACGCGTACAACGCTCGAGTGGCTGCAGAGGACGCTCTCTACTACGGCCAGGCTCAGCAGCCCTCGCCCACAAGTGGCACAAGTCGAAAACGCGCCAGCACTTCCACTCGTCGCAAGAAGACTGGCAACAAGAAAAAGCGCAGCAAAAACAAGAACCAAACAAGCAAAAGACAACGCACGTCAGTAATCTAATTGAGATGAGACACATTTGGAGTGCCCACTGGGAAATTGAATCTTATACTTTGACGAACCCGAGAGTTGTTGTGGTTTTTGTTATTGTTGTGAATGATGTAATCATCGCCACCAGCATGCCCAATAAAACATGCACTTGGTTTATTTAAGGGAGTTTGTCGAGTTAAGTGGCACTGGTGCTGATATATATATATATGCCACAGTGGTGCAAGTGTGACAACATTCGGTAATCGGTCGCTTGAATCATGTGTATCTGCTTCTGTGTCACCGAGGACGAGGACAAAGAGAAGGAGAAGGAAAAAGAGAAGGAGAAAGAGAAGAAAGGAAAGGAAGACAAGGAAAAACACAAAAAGAGCAAAAGCAAGGAGTCGAAAAAGAAGAGTCACGATAACGATGGATCTGGACAAAAGAAGGTACCCTCCAGTTAAAGAACCACTTGATATTTTCCTTTCGTAAAATTCAGTTTATTAAACTCTCATGATTTATCACTGATTATTTTTAAAAAATTGTTGACTTGACTTAGTCTTAGAGTAGAGACTTGAAATTTTCCACCTTTCGTTTCAAAAGTTTCTGTGGTCATCAACATTTTGTGCTGATTGCAAAAAATAACAAAAAACTAAAAGAATCTGTCCTCTGAAAGTACTTTTTAGTTTTAATAGTCTTGAACAAAAATAAGCTTAATCTGAAAAGTGTTCTCACCTCTCAAAAAATTATCCTACATTGAAAAATGAAATGAAAATATCATATTATTATTACTCGTAATATTCTTATTAGTCAAAAACTAAATTGACAAGAAAAAATAATATTTTGTTTTTAAAAATATTAAATTATTTATCGTGTAAACTCTAAACCCATACCACTGAAAAATGCGTCTTAGTTTAAGCCAAATTAATCCCTGATACAAAAAATACACAAAAGTACCTGCTCTAATAAACTGTCTTACAACGCTTCATAGTTATATATGAAAAAATAAATACGAAAAGCTTTTCTTTTTTTGTCAGAATTTTTATTAGAATAACAGAAAATTCAATAAATATTCCACGAAACTTTTTTTGAATCACTAAAATGAAGCTTATTTTCAACAATGATGATCATGTATCTCTCATAATGATCAAATAAACAAAAAAATACTGACCGTGGATAAACATAACAAAATAAATAAAAAACTATTTACCAATATGAAAAGGAAAGTAAAAAGAGATCTTTGCGAAGAGGTGATGGCACGGCACCACTGTCGACCTCTATTGGCAGCAGGTGTGTGCACGAATAGCCCAACACTTGTGCTTCAAAGATACATCGGAGACGATTCTTCGATTTAAAAAATTCTGTAATTCTATTGATGGGATACAATTCTAAATCTCTAACTAATCATACTTGACTCACTTTCATCAAAAATTGGTAAATTGTCATAATTATAAATGATACCACATAGAAGAAGGACACCATTTGTATTGATGATGAATAGAGGTGAGAAACAAGTGTTGGGTTGGTCTATGAAGGCGCGTTGACTGCAGTGTTTTGCTTGGCGACGTGCGTGCGTCTCGTCATACTGCGCTCCAGTCGGTGTCAGTGCGCTTTGCTGATTACACTCGTTGCCATCGTTGATTGTTCGCTTCGATCACAACATCACTGCTGATTGCGAGCTAACCTCCACCCAAAACGATTGTTGACCTGGCCCAATCGGCACCTCCAACTGTCATTGATTAAACCGCTTTGAATCGTGCTCTATCCCGGCGATGATCCTTTTGGTCTAGCTTTTTTGATTTGAAACGTAACGCATCGCATGGTTTAGCCAATTTCAAGAAACTGTCAAGATGATGCTCGGCGGCACTCCGGGCGAAGTAAATCCCAACTCACAGTGGCTGAATGCTCGTGGTGTGTGGATGACATACGTTATTTTCATTCTTCTACTTCATCTCATTCTCCTCTCGATGCCATTCCTCTCGGTTCCAGTGGTTTGGACATTGACCAACTTGATTCATAATACGGTACGCACAAAGTGTCTAATTGCTTAGTGTTACGATGTTCTAATGATGCATTCTCGGCAGTTCATGTTTGTGGTGTTGCATTTGCTGAAGGGTACTCCGTGGGAGACAGCTGACCAGGGCGACGTGCGCCGACTCACCCACTGGGAGCAAATCGACGACGGCGTTCAGTTTACAGCTACAAGAAAATTTCTCACTATTCTACCTATCATTCTGTAAGTGACACTTGTCAACGAGCCATTCAAGTATCATTCATTTTTCTCGTTTTCGTAGATTTTTTCTGACCAACATATATACCAAATACGATACCATTCACTTCACTATCAACTTTGTATCGTTGATGTTCGTGCTAGTACCCAAATTACCTCAATTTCACGGTGTACGTCTATTTGGAATCAACCGTTATTAGGCGTATCACTGCCATGTTGTGCCTGTCTTTGGTGGGCATGCACCCTTGTTGGTAGCTACAGTGGTTCGCTGCAATCAAGTGGAGAGAAGGCAGCGACCACGTACTTTGTTCATTCGCCTTCTGACTCGCGCATGAATTGTGTCATGACGCGGGCCATATGCATTTGTGATCTATCCTTAGTCGGGCCCAAGGCCATGCGCAATTTTGGTTAGCCAGCATCGCAATTAAAAGCAGTAACAATAATAAGGAGCGATAACTGGACTGATTTAATGGTTGTTTTGTGTGCTACTATATATAATTGGGGGTAAGCATTGTTGGCCACTGCAACAAAGCTTAATTGACTCATAGTTGGAGGCGAGTTGTTTCAATCTCGGTTTGGTCGTGATTCCTCTAAGGCATTCCAAATTGCTTTAGGCTGGCATACAAGCAAAATTGAATTATTCTTCTCGGCCAGCTCTATGTGGATTGGGCATGTTGACAAACAGTGTCAACACGGCGAGTGTGTGTAAGCACGAGCATCAACTGCAAATTGCACAATTTGTCAGCCAGTACGGTTCACCTCGAAACTCACTAGGTTCCACTGAGTCAACAAAAGCCTGGTGTTTGCACTGCAACCATTGTGTGGGGCGAGTTATCGAATTTGAGCCGATTGGCAGAACATTGCCTAAACATGACCATCATCTTTGTAAAAATGGCTTTATTTTTCGTCATTTTATACAACGCGCTCTGGCATTTTGCTCACAAAAACAAACGTATTTCTTTGTCAATAGCAACAACATGCACGGCGTACAACCAGAAAGATGAGCAAAATAAAGAAAATAACAACCTTAGCCCAGTGGTCAATCACTTTTGATTGTAGCACATCTGGAAAGCAGGTTGTTGAGACGTGGGAGCCTGTGACTGTTGTTGCGGCTGTGACTGTGACTCTTCGCCAGAAGCGCTTCCACTGCTCGCCGACTGGGACGGGTTGATCGTCTCCTGCTGTGGAGTCAAGATAGGATCAATTTTGGAAGGCGAGGCCGAGCCACCGAGGCCTACCTCGCCTGACATCTGCATTGGCGGCATCATTTGAGTGGGGTAGATTTGGGTTCCATAGGCGTGTGGGTTGCCGGCCATGTACTATAGAAGGTCATAAGGTTAGTCATGCATCATAGATATCAAGAGAAAAGTGTGCCCACTCACCCCAGCACCACCACCCAGTTGTAAATGCGACATTTGTGCGGTCAACTGGTGCATGAGAGGCGAATATTGGAGAGCAGTGTTTGGGTCAAGATTCGAGGGAATCATCTGAGGCTGCATTAGATACTGTGGCGGGGGAGCTTGCGGGTGCATCCATGGATTGGCCTGCATTGGATTCTGGTAGGGCGACTGGAAGCGCTGATGATAGGAGGCTCCCAGTGGAGAGGGCAACAGTTGAGCGGGCACACCGTTGGTCGCCATGTTGGTCGAGTCGTAAGCCAACTGAAGCTATATTAGATATCATCACACCGTTTCACATAGTCAGACCGGCAACTTACATCAGAATCATTACGAAAGCGACTTTCGCTCTTGTAGTGCTTCTTTTTGCCACCGCCATCGGCAAACTTGACGAGCAAAGTGTCCTTACTGCCAGCTAGCATCTTGCCGTTCAGAATGCCGATAATGCTCTCACACTTTTCCTTACTCTCCATCCTGTAAATAACAAATTGGTTAAGTTTATATCAATTACAAATGATATATCAAATCATTACCTAGCAAAACCAACTCCCCGAGGAGCTCCATTGGAATCTTTAAGGATGCGAGTAGAGACAACACTGCCGTACATTGACAGCATTGCTTCCAAGTCTGCCTCAGTCATGTTTAACGGCAAATTGGCTATGTACAGGTTCGTTGGATCGTGTTCATGAGGCTATTCCAAATTATATAACAGAATAATTAGCAACAGTTCACAACATAAATTTGCTTACCAAGAGCTTGGTGTACGAGTTTCGGTGCCGATTAGTTTCAGTACATCTGGCCATTTGAGCTTGAACACCTTGAGATAACAAGCTTTTGACGGCCTTCTCCGCTGCATTGGGATTTTCAAAATCCACAAAACCATAACCTGTAAAATTATTATATATTTAAAAATATGTACCGAGTGATCTCTAAAAACTACCTTTGCATCTGTTTGTGTCTTTGTCAAGAATCGCTTTAGTAGAGACGATTGTGCCATATCTAATTGAAAACCGATAAGATGCTGAAAAGCAACAGATAGTCACACGGAACATACGGTGAACAGAGTGAATGTAAATCCTTGTCTGTAGTGTTGGGAGTGAGGCCACGAATGTAGAGATTGGTTTTGCTGATGGTGGAATTAGAGTCGGACTTGTCCGACGTGGTTCCATTTGTCACCGAATTCATCGATAACGAATTGGATGTACTGGAGGACAGAACATTGCTGCTGGCGGTGTTGTTACCCGAGGCAGAAACTACCGAGGTAGATCCATTAGTTGACAAGCTACCGGTCTGCACGCTACCCGCAGCAGGCGGTGATGAGGAAGACGTGTTTGATGGAATCCTTGAGTTGTGATAAGGCTGTAATGACACGTTTATTAGAAATATGATACTTTACTACCATTGAATCATCAATATGACAAACTTTTTTTGTATATACAAGTGAAAAATAGGTCAGTCAAGTGTCGGCTTTAATTCACGAAAATACGAGTTTATATTACAGCACAACAAAAGGTCAGCTGAGTTTACCTGGTTATGGCGATTGGAGTAGCTCGGTTGGGGACTACCTTTGCCGAGAGAGCGCATGTTGCCAGAGGAGAGAGGTGGCATATTGCGCGACCCATGTCCAAAGTGACCACTTGGACTTTTCGAGTGGTACGAGTTGCTAGACATACTGGTACCATTACCAGGGTGGGTCAAACTGCTTGCCAACCCTGAGGCACTGGTAACTGGGCTCGAGTTAGATTGTGACATCGAGCCTTGCAAAGCTTTGCTGTACAAAACTTTTTGTTGTTCCGGCTTCATAGTTACTTTCTCCTTATCACGATTGATCTTCAAACAGTTTGTACTTGTTGATTTGAACGAGGCACAGAAATGAAAAGTAAATATTTAAAAAATATTAACAAATTTAAAATTTTTTAACTAATGATGGTCGAGATCAACGATTTGAAAATGGTGGTGACATAGAGAATATAATGTAACGAGGAGACAAGGGTCTCACTCGTCAGTATTTTGAATTCAGAAAGCAAGTGTCAAATAATTCATAAGGCGATACTGTGTGGAATGGAACTCGCTTCAGGCCAGTGTGACGTCAACAGGTTTGGTGATGTGAAGCGATGAACACATTTAGAAAATATACCAGGTCAAAATTCACATTGTCGCGCCAGCTGAGAAAAGTGATCCGGCAAGATAAGTGCGATTTTGCAAACACCGAACACGGTAGATTATGACAATGCTTGCACCGGAGGAAACTCTTCGATAGCAGTGGTGGTAGTGTTAGCTATCGGTGGCACTGTGAGACGGTGACGCGTTATCACCCACAAGTGGTGCGTTGTGGTCGTTGCCGCTTGCTGGGGCAGAGTGCTTGTGCTGCCACTCGGAGACTTTTCTCCTGGATGATGATCAATACCAAAAGTATCAGCACTAAGGACCTGAGCTGACAATTATCTTGTTTGGACAGACAAGACAGAAGGCAGAGGGAAGAGAGGTGTTTGTGTCTAGGTGTGAGATGAGGCAAAGAGATGGCTTGATTTGGAGATGGACGTGGATGGCAAGACAAAAGAGGGTGATCAAGGCGTTTGGGGACGGGTGACAGTGGATGCCGCGTCCGAGGACAGCGGTGTCAAGCAGTGACCGAGCCAATACAAACACAACCGAGCGTTTAGTTCAGTGGCCAAGGTATGAGGACAGCGAGGATTGACACCAGCCACCACCACAACAACAGAGCGGTGCAACATCAGCAACACCACAGCACAGCGACAGCCACTGCCGCTCTACAACTGTGCTCCTGCCACCATCCAACCAGGCGAGGCGCCAGCGAGGAGAGGGAGGGAGGCACAACTGCACAATAAGTTATACACTGCGCCACCATCCAGCCGCACCGCACCGTGTGGCTGCGCGCGGCGAGCCCAACACTTGGCCACTGCTTATATCACAAACGGGCGCATCAATTCAATTGTATGACCATTTGTAATATTTAACATACATATTAGCAAGGATTGTCTCGAAACTGCTTCTCAGAATTTACCATTTCCCATTGTAGACTGTTGCCATTAGTGAATATGTTGAATTTGTGCACTCTCTTGTAGGATTCAAGAGAGCCTAATACAAGCATAAGCACAAGTGTTGGACTATGCTACCCGCTGCGCGCTCTGCTGAGTAGTGCCGAGCTCTTAACGCGCGCCAAAGAGCAGACCAGTCGCAATGGCCGCGGCGCGCTTTGTTCACTACCTTCGGCCATTTGCCGCCAGATGGCTCTGTTTGTCTCTCGAGGGGGTCAGGCGCCATCTGCCGCTGCAGCCAACCGAAGAGTGACAGTGAAACGGGCAGGTTGTTGTGTTTACTGACAGCCATGTGACACCAGTTTGGAACTCAACTCTCGTGCCATGCAATAATACTTATCACCAGAAGTAGCCCTATGTGCCACGATCATGGCCAAGTGAGCGTATCATGTAGTTTTTCGAATTCAAAATAGATTGTAGTTTAGCCAAATGTAGGGATTTAAGATTATTAGCTGCATACATTTTCTCAAAATGCAGTTGTCTTCTTGTCTTGATTTTAATTTAAATTTTGTAAAGCACCAATACCAAGTGCAATTGTTCGGGTTTATGTTTATGTGTTTTGAAAGAACCACAGTATTTCAAAAGTTCCAAGTTAAACTTGAAAACAAGCCTAATCAAGAATTTGTGAACTAACACAGTTCTCAAGTTAGATTTCCCTTCTCTATCCGAAATTGAAGGATTTTAATTGAAGAAGCTATCCCGACTAGACTGTATGATTTAACTAGAGTACCCAGTGCTAGCAGTGACAAGCATGAAAAGGACAACAGGACTTGACTGACCAAGAGCAAAGAGAAAAAGATTCTTACCGTGTGTCCACCCGGAAGTGACTGTTGAGCGTGGTAGTAGAGATACCGTGGATCGTCGGGAACGCCAGATGGATTGTAAAAGTTGAAGTAGTTAAGTGGTGGCGGAGGCATGGTTGCTTGATGGCGGTGATTGGAACCTTGCATTCCAGGCATAGCATGGTATTGGGTTAGGATGGCAGCCATGGTAGCTTGGTTGAGCATGGCCGCCATAGCGCTACTGTTCGCCAGTGCCGCCGAGGGAAGACTAGACTGACCCAGGCCATGGTGTCCCTGGTGATGATTCTGCCCATGGTGATGCTGGTTGTGGTGGTGGTGGTGCTGGTGCCGACCACTTGACTTGCCAGAAGAGTTGTAAGTCATCTTCTTACTGGAATTCTTCTGCAACATACATTATTCCATTTAAAGATTTAATACAGACAATTGCAATTTACAATATTTACTTACCGAGCTCGTTCCATTAATCATAATCAACACTTGTCTTTCGTAACTTTTCTAGGAAAAACAATTCGTCGATTGAGCTTTAATATTATTAAAGCATATTATCACTGGAATATAAAAAGAGTACGAGTTAGAAGATGATTCCTTTATGATTCCGATTGATAATTAACCTTTATCTTGGACTATGTTGAGTTGAAATCATCAAAGTAGAAGTAATTCTCACACTCGGAAACTCGAGTTGACTGGTGGGTAAAAGGAAACATGAATCAATTGGACATGAAGACGAATCGGTTGAAACCAAACAACCTATGATGATTGCTTTAAATAGCATAGACACGATTAAATCAATGTTGACCTGACTATATCGTGAGTGTTAGTAAGTGAAGAATGACTACTGTCACTAATCCTACTGTCAGCATCGAGCAAGCACGCAGCCACCCAGCTTGATTAGATAGCAATTGAAGCAAAGATTAGTCATTCGGTGCGTTGAATCGAGCTACCAATCCGAATTCTCACTGCCTTCCTGATAAGTTGACACTTTCCATCGTTATCACAACAACCACTTTGGCTCATAGTTCGTGTGGCATTGGGCCAATTAGTAGTAGTGAAACACTGACACCTACCTATCGGAGTAGTAAACATCGATAGCACCAGAAATATGGATAAAAGTTGTTTAAAAGTAGGGAAAATGTCTCCTACTGTAAAAAAGTGTAAACAACAATAATGGAAATGGTGGAATTAATGGAGATGCTAGTTGCGGGAGGATCGCTGCCTGTTGGTGGTTGTTGTTGTTTGGGTGAGATGCTTCACGGCGCGCCGAGGAAAGACAGCCGCCAGACGGGAGAGTCGGGTAGAGTGCGCGCTTGTCATCCACTCACTGTGTCACTCACAAGGTTCATTGACAATCAACAATTCATCGACAAACGTCACCGTGCAATTCATAGGCATTAGCTTCACTTGGAGTGGATGCCGTTAAGAATATCAGTAACTGGTCCACAAAGGAACATTGCTTGGGCGGAGAGAACCAAGTGGGTCAGTGTGAGCACAGCTTGTCAATTCTGGTGGTGCTAGAGGGGTGACCAGTCAAGTGAGTGCAAGGTAGCGTGAGGGTAGTGCGCGGCGAGTAGTGTGGCGCAATCAGATGGGTCCGCTAATCGCGGTCAGTGACTATTTCGTGGCCACTGGTTCGTCTTTGTGTGTGATGCGCGCTTGTGTTTGTTTTCGTTCTCACCCGCACAATAATGCCCAATAGGGTGTGCTTTCGTCTCTTCAATCATTGTTGTGTGAATTGAATTGATGCAGACCGCCGAGAGTGGCATCCCCATGCACGCAGTGGTCGAGTCCGCCTCAGTGTCTGTGCTGCTAGCAACGCGTCACGCTGATGCTCTCACTCTGCGAGGTGGAGGTGAATGAAACGAGTGAGTGTGAATGGCGCGTACCTTCCACACCACTACCCTCCACAGCCCACACACGGTCTACCCCACTTCCTATCGGGTTAGCTCGATTAGTTCAACTCATTTGTAATTGGATGCTAACACTCGGCCTTATTCCTCATGAAATGCGTCACACAGTGCAAAGCAAAGCCACAGAAGTGGTTTATTTGAAATTGGATTCAGCTTTTTTGGTGAATTCCATCGTGTCCTTGGCACATGGTAAAATGCCATTGCTCTCCCAGTATGGATCGCACTTAAGTGTGATATCTGGGCTGGGCAGAGAAAGGGACACACACAAAGAAAGCACACATGTGGAGTGGACCGATCGGCACCGGGGGCGATCGATCGCGTACGCGTTGTGCTAATTGACAACAAACGAGAAACCATCTCGTTGCAGAGCTCTGTCCGTGAGAGGTAGTGGCCACTGGTCAGCTGCCACCACGCTGCACAGCTGATAGACAGCTAGACTAAACCCTCAAAGTCATGCATTGTTGTCGAGGCAGAGTAGAAGGCATCAGTATATATTTGTTGCTGATGTCAACTGCCGATACCGCCTCCCGGTTGCAATCTAAACACCTCCCCTATACCGGCAATGTCAGGGGCTTCTGCACTGCCTCGACAACAATACATTAACTTGAGGGCAAACTGTAGTTTCTTCTACTGATCTTGCCATAAACACACCAGCATCATTGAAAAATAAATGATTTAATGATGAAAGATGATATGGAATGTGTACACAATGAAGACAGATGATTGCAGTCTAGCTTTTCAATGAGGACAATTTCTTCTTAATCTCTTCGGGATATGAAGAATCTTTGATGAGCTGACTCAGCAGACCGTTCACTTTGTTGAGCACTGCATCTGACTGATGCCTCCACTCTGGTGGAATTCCAGATACTAAACTAGTCACTTTAGCCAGGGTGCGTTCTGGGTCGGCCGAGGAACGCTGAATAGCAAGAAGCAAGTAGCGATTGCAGATCTTTTCCAAGCTTAGCTCTTTGATAACTCGGTCTTCAATCACACTTCGCAACAAAATTATGTTATGCATCAAGTTCAACGCTTGCCAGAACTGACATTCAAAGAAACGAGTGATAAAAGCTACTACCACGGTTTCATATTGGCTTCTAGTGGTCTGGTTAGCAAAAAACTCAGGTGGTATGATTGCTTGTGGAATGAAGATATCGTTTTCGATGGTGTGCTCGATTCGCAACACAATGTTACGCAACAAAATTGGCAACTGTTTGCTGGTATCGATTAAAATCGGACAGTC
The DNA here is from genome assembly GCA_011762765.2 of Rhinocypha anisoptera. NCBI lineage: Eukaryota > Metazoa > Arthropoda > Insecta > Odonata > Chlorocyphidae > Rhinocypha > Rhinocypha anisoptera. The sequence continues at coordinate 25,297 of WURS02218345.1, read as the reverse complement.
CGTGATAAGGGAGTGGAGAAGTGAAGCTAAACGTGAGGTTTGTCGGACGGACAGAGGGTTCCACACTTGCCGTTCAATTAGCGTGATTAACTTTGGCAAAATAGTGGTATCGATCACAGTGGGCAACAGGTTCAGATCGGGAAGTTCTGAACCATCACTTCCGTTACTGTCTGCATTAGAATGCACGATGGTACTGTAGTAAATCAATTTACGAATGCAATCAAATTGACGCAGATCAATGGCCGAATGGTGGTCAAATGGATTCCATAAAGCTAACTCGTGGCGCACGTGGTAAATCAGAAACTTGGGAAGAAATTCTGCGATGAATGACTCACGATAGGTGAATAGTCGCGTGTTCTTCCATTGGGCAAACTGGTCGATCACTGCGCCCACCGAGGTACAGTCATCATCAGTAAAGAGTTTAGTTAGTTGCGTTCGCATCGAGTCAAGATTGCGACTCTCCTCAGAGCGAGTTTCTTCATCGCTACAGTAACCACTTTCCAACGACCTATTCTGCCGGGCAAATCGTTCCTCAAGCTTGAACACTCGGTTCCGTCGATCTTCTTGTCCTTCAAAGGTGTACACCTCGAAAATAGTGTTTACTTTATAGTGCTGATATTGTGAGAATTCCTTGTTCCTGGTGAGTCCTATCAAGTCAATGCACATCGAATTCTGGTCATGAGTGTCGTTTCGAAGAATTTCTAGTTGTTTACGAGCAGAATTTTGAAACACCTCAAGAGCATCTTGTTCTCTCTTTTCCAAATCAGCCAACTTGTCATTGATGCATTCACAGAGGTTGCGTACAAAGTTCTGCATGCTGCGATAAAACTTATAATCGTCTGTGTACTCCTCTAAACGCGATTCATAAAGACCTAGATTTTGGGTAGTTAACTTAAGATCCATGCAGACGCGGTCATAGAGATTGTTTTGATCTTCAAATTCCTTCTCGAGTTTGGCTTTGAGATTAGCTAGTTTTTGGGTTATTTTGTCAAACGTGGATTCGCTCTGCGATTGACTGGTGCGCTCACTGATGTAGCTGGGAATGTGAGCGCCAAATGACTTGCTCTCGGGCTGATCGTCCACATCGATGGGCACCACACTGTGGTCATCAGCAAACTCTTTGAGCTTATTAACCATTTTGTTGGTGACTGCACACTTGTCCGACAGAAAGCGAGTGTTGAATTCGGCCTCGGGGTGAGTGACTCGGCCCGAGACACCCATCGCCTTTCGGATCTGTTCCCGTTCCCACTTGTCGGTCTCATCTTCCGACTCACTTCGGTTGTCACCGTGGCTCGAGGCTTCACTCGAGTGATGCTCTTCATCACTGGCGTCACTCTCACTCTCAGTGGGACCTCGTTGGGGGCGGCCCGACTCTCTGTCCTCGCGTTCCTCTTGAACCATGCGGAAGCGTTCCTTGACTTTTTCGCGTTCCTTGCCTCGATAGTCGACCTCGCCAAAGGCGATTCGGTCGTTGTCCTCGCCATCGTCGTCATCATCATCACCATCCTCACTCTTGTCGTGGTCATCTTCGCGCAACAAGCGTGATCTTGACTCTTCCTCCTCGCCACCGCCAATCGGAATGAACTCTTCGTTGGCGGTGCGAGCCATCTTTTGTCGATGTTTCTTCAACTCGTAGATCACTTTAGCGTCGGGAATGGTTCCACGCTCAACCGCGTTTCGAAACTGGTGAATCGAATTATTGCTTTTGGCCTTCACATAATTCGTTTTTGAACTCTTCCCCGTCGATTCTTCATCCTCCTCTTCCTCACTTTCTGGACAGATAATAATTTCGTTTGTTTCTATTAAAAAATAAACATTTTTAGAAAATAACCAAAACAAATCAGCATATTGCCATTACTATCTAGAACAGTTTCCGTTTTGAATGAATTGTTATTCCTATTTTCAAGAACCACATCTTGTGAAGATTTCTCTTGATCTACTCCAAACGACGATTTAAGTATTTTCTTTTTGTTTCGTTCCATCCGTCTACTGTAAGCAGATTTTTTGACAACAAAAACATCTATCAAAACAATCAAAAAAGAAATTGTAATTGAAACCAAACGCATCCAACTTTAGCTCACCTTCAACTTCATCATCATCAGCATGATGAAAACTCAACTTAGTTTTAGCATCCGTCCTAAGTTTGCTAACACCATCATCCTCAGTCGATGCCTTCTCGTTTTTATCACCGTTTTCATGAACAACTGAGACTTTGAGATCCGGCGTGGATTGCTCGTGCTTCTCTTCAAGCTTGTTTGCATTACTACTCTCGTCATCATCCGAGTCGGAACGTCGAACACGTTGGCGAAATGATCGTTTGCTCTTCTTGAACATCCTTGTAGAATAAACTTTTCACCGACAAAATTAACAATAATCAAAAAACTACACAGTTCAAATGATGTAAAAAATAAACAACTCCAACAAAGCGTGCACATGCAATAATGCAACAACACTGGGGAGACCAACACTTGGACAAAGCAAAAGCACACTACATATAGGTATTTGAGTTTGCAACTTTAAAGTTATCCTTTAGTCGCTTTTAATGTTTAAATTATTTATTTTTCCAAAAGCACTAATGCAAGCAAAACTGAAAGAACTAGCGATTAAAAACTAAAAACGACCATAAGAGAACTTAGATGGTAAACTCAATTAATATGCAATGGCAAGTGTTGGGCTGCCCACTGAAAGCCAAATTCTGTCGAAATAGTGTCCACGTTGTGACAAAGTCAAGTTGACATGATTGCTTAGTTCGTCTTACTTTTCACATTAACATCAATATAATTTAAATAGATAATGCCAAATATAATTTAATTAGATAATGAAAAAGCTACATTTTAGAATATATATAGTTATTAAATATAAAAATGAAAATACAAGCATATCATGATAGAACATCTTAGAATGTGAATGGAAAAATAGAAACAAGAAAATGGGATGCTTCGATGAAGGTGAATAGATGAGATTTCTTGGTGGAGAGATGGCTCACGTGTTACGAATGCCAAGAGCTTGCTCGAGTTCGGCTCGCTTCTGTTGCACTTTGCCGTAGAAATACCGGCAGACGGCCTCCTGTGTCCATGGTTGGTAGAAGAAATCGGACATTCTCTCCTCTTCTGGGTTGCCAGTTTTGTCCGTCATTACCTATCAAACAAACAAGTTGTAGTTAAAAATAAACAACTTTTATAATAAAGAAGATTTACCTTGAGATCCCGCACTTGCGAGATAAGCCATTTGTGAATAAACTGTTGCGGATCTGCGGCGAAGCCAAGATAAAACTCGCGATTCGTCTTCAACTGATTAATGTGATCAACCACTTCGAGTGTCTTCTGTTCAAGAGCGTGAATCTCTTGTACCGAGGCGACCGACATCAAAAAGTTACTCATGCACGTCTTAGCTGGGTCGTCCACTTCAACATCAATGTCGTAACAGGACATCTTCTTATTCGGATCGTCAATGATCATCATGTGTTCTAAAGTGATTGGATCAGGTGGAAAGAAAAACATGCCAAGTCGGTTAGGTAGTTCAGCAAACTTGAATCGCTTAGTGTTGAGTAGCTGCTCCAGATGGGCATCGCAGTTGATATATTCACGCTCGTGCACGTCTTGCAGACGATTCTTCTTGACATACTGCCAGAAGGCTTGAATGATGACCGGCCTAGAGCCAGAGGAGATACCCAACAGTCTGGCTAATCGATTATCCACCTTGTACTGCATCGGTTGATGATCGAGCATCAGCATGATTCGACACTTAACATTCTTATCGCCAGGCCTTTTCACCTGAAAGCCATCAGTCTCCTGTGTGTTTTGAGTACGATGCCACTCTACCAGATGATTGTCCGGTCCGTACATTTCCTTATCTAACTCAATCACTAAACTCTTGAAAAATGTAGAAAACTTGCGTTTGCTTTTTGAGGTGACTTCTCCTTTTTCATCAAGCAATCTACCCTCGACACGAAGTTCCCACTGTGGCACCATGGGTTCTTCTTCCATGTGATCCGGTTTAGGTGCAAAGAAAGTGTTGGTGACAAACAAACGTAACTTTCGCTTTTGCTTCATCGGCTTCTTTAATGCTTCTTGAATATCGAGACGTTTTCGCGTGATGGTAAAGTCAAGTTTACGTTCAAACGCAAGCAGATCCATGTAAGCTTGAGATTCAGGTACCATTTCTCGAATTTTCGGTGGCAAAACTTTGTCTGCAATTTTCTTTTTTTTCTTCGGAATAGGACCATGCATTGACGAGTTGGGAGCACCAGGAGCGAGAGTATTGGGTGGAGGAACCATGGCATGGCCGGGAATGCCTTTCATAGGAGTCTGCATCATAGGTCGCTTCATGCCAGGTGTCATCTGTGGCGAGTGAGTCATATGGCCCATCGGTGGACGGTTGGGAGGAGGCCCATATCCCATTTGGTGAGCCCCGGGCGGCATCGGTTGACCCATGCGAACTTGTCCATGTCCAGGCGGATATCCTCTCGGTGGCATGCCGCCCTGCGAATACGGCGATCCTGGCGGTACTCCAGGCGGTCCTCCGGGATATGACATAGGCGGTCGCATCGGTTGTCCTTGCGACATTTGCGGTTGACCTTGTTGTGGCTGTCCACCCGGTGGCATCATGGGTGGTCGCATTACCGGCTGTCCGGGCATTGGACTTTGGCTAGGTGGTGGTTGATTTGGGGGCATCATCTGTGGCGGCGGTGGGGGAGGCATCTGGCCAGCATGTTGGGACATTTGACCTGGGTATGGTGGACGATTCATAGTGGCGGTCATTATCAGCAATCACCAGCAAGAATAATCGAAGATAATGCTGGCCAATGTGCCCAACTAGACAGTTCAGGTGGACCGATCGGCATACACACACACACATACACATACACAATGAGCGCAGTTTGCAAGCTGACTGACTCGCCTTTATCGATACCCGTCAAGCTACTATCGATTGTCAAACATCTTTTCTCATATCTTGTTTTATTTTATTTTAATTTGTATACATAATTTAAAAAATATTTTTTTATTATAAACGCTAACTAAATATTAAAAATATACAAATTAAAAAACAATAATAATTTTTAAAACAAAAAATCAATGGTTGTAAAGTATTGTATCTCGGCAAATTTCTAATATGATGCATTTTCCGAAAAATTCTCAGCGTTTTGTGTTTTTTCTCACACAAAACCGGTGTCTATTTTTGTTTGTTTTTTAGGATTTTATTTTCTGGTTCAAAATTACAATTAACCTTTGTCACCGTGATCGATGAACGATGACCTCGATCATCCATTTTACGCCAGTTTCGGGAGCACTGCAAGATGACACGACAAATGATGCGAGTGAAGAGTCGCCGCCGTGTTACCTTCTGCGGATTGATGAATTCACTCTTCTTCTCGACTGCGGTGCAGACGAAACATTCAACATTGATTACATTTCAAATCTCAAAGAACACATTTCAAACATTGATGCTGTTTTACTCTCTTATGCTGATACTCATCACATCGGTTCGTATTAGCATATAGTTTTTTAAATATATAAATGAATTATTAATCATTTGTTCTATACAAAGGTGCATTGCCTTACCTGGTGGGAAAATGTGGTCTCTCGTGTCCAATCTACGCTACCACACCGGTCTACCAGATGGGCCAAATGTTTGCTTACGATCTTTACTTGTCACGGCACAACTATGAAGAATTTGACGTATATAATCTTGACGACGTTGATCAAGCCTACGAGAAGGTGGTCCAGGTGAAATACAATCAAACGATTGCACTCAAGGAGAGCTTGACCGTGACGCCACTATGTGCGGGACACATGCTTGGTGGTACGATATGGCGGATCGTGAAGGACGGCGAAGAAGACATTCTCTACGCGGTGGACTTCAACCACAAACAAGAACGCCATCTGAACGGGTGTGATCTCGACAAGATCAACCGGCCATCGTTGCTCATCACCGATTGTCTCAACATCAACCACGCACCCGAGCAGCGAAAGAGACGGGATGAGATGCTTTTTCGGTGTATTCGCGAGACGATTAGCTCGAGTGGCTCGGTGTTGATTGCGGTGGACACTGGTGGACGAGTGCTCGAGTTGGCTTACATGCTCGAACAGACCTGGCGTTCCGACCCCAGTCTCTCTAACCTCTCCCTGTTGCTACTCAACACGATGGCATTCAATGTGGTCGAGTTCGCCAAGTCGATGGTCGAGTGGCTCAACGATAAGCTCAACCGCACGGTGGAGAATCACCGCATCAATCCATTCAACTTTCGTCACCTCCAACTCTGTCACAGTATTTCGGAAATCAACCGCCGTGCCAATCCGATGGTTGTGCTCGCTTCACAGCCAGACTTGGAGTGTGGTCTCTCGCGAGAAACACTCTTCTCATTTGCCAATAATCCAAATAATACCATCATCTTAACTCAACGTTCTTTTACCCAAACACTTTCAGATTTGTTAATTAGACAAGCAGAAAATGTTCCATTTCCAGTTAAGATTACTCGCAAAAGGAGAGTTCCTCTCAGTGGTAAGGAATTGGAAGAATATCTTGAGAGGAAACGTGAAGAGGATGAGAAAGAAAAAATTCTGGAGAATGGTAAGGAGAAGGATGAAGACGAGTCGGATGAGGAGTCAGACGAGGACTATTTTGATGAGGAGTTTAATCAGGTGAAGCGTCCCAGTGAAAGCAAAGAATTGAAGCGATCTGAATCGAACATGAGCACCTCGGGACTGGCGAGTAGTGCACCTAAACACGATCTCATGATGTCACGCATGGATGGTCGTGTCAAGGGGGGAGGTTTCTTCAAAAATATGAAAAAGTCTTACCCTATGTATCCGTGTGTGGAGCGCAAACTTAAGTGGGATGAGTATGGCGAGGTCATCAATCCAGAAGAGTTCTCGGTATTTGATGTGTCTCGTATGTTACTAGAAGAAAAGGAGAATCATATGGAAGAGATGAAACTAAATGGGGAGACTAATGACACTGAACAAGTGCAAAAGCAAACTCATCTCGAAATACCGACCAAATGCATCGAAGACGATATCGAACTCAACATTGAGGCACGTATTGAGTTTATCGATTTCGAGGGTCGTTCCGACGGTGAATCTCTGAAGAAGATTGTCACTATGATCAAGCCACGCAGGTTAATTCTGGTCAGAGCTAACAGTGAGAAGATAGAGCAGTTCTCTTCATTTTGCCTAGCTAGTGAATGTGTCATCTCTGGTAAGATTTTTGCACCTAGAGTACTAGAGATGGTGGATGCCACCACCGAGAGGCACATCTATCAAGTGAAATTACGTGATGCTCTGGTAAGCTCGCTACGCTTTGCCGAGTGTCGCGACGGTGCCAAGCTGGCCTGGATCGAAGCAGAAGTTTCTCTGAACAACCCCGAATCACTTTTGCCACAAGCGAATGATGACCAAGGTGAAGAGGCGAACAAGCTGGATCGCAACGTGATCATCGTGGGTCAGCGAAGTGGTCGTGAGTTGATGCCCACTCTGCAGCAACTACCCGCCGCGGAACGTACGGCACAACACGAAACCATCTTTGTCAACGAACTCAAGTTGTCCGATTTCAAGCAGACTCTGTTGAAGCACGGCGTTCAAGCCGAGTTTGCACGTGGCGTTCTTCTTTGCAACGGCAAGGTGGAGGTGAAACGCACCGAGTCGGGTCGCATCCACCTTGAGGGCACCATCTGTGATGACTACTTCAAGATTCGACAACTTCTCTATGAGCAGTACGCTATTCTATAGAAAAATGTATTATTTTTTCTCTGTACATATCATCTGCATTGTTTTGTTTGTACATGTATGTTATTATTAATATATTATATTTTATATATATTATAGAGGAATAAAATATGGCAAAACTATGTCCAAATGAGACAAGGTCAGAGCAAAAGAGTGGAGTTGACTTGGTGGCACAATTGGCCATTCATCACCTCGTCCTCAGCATTGTTGATGTCTTTGCCGTGTGCGCGCATCACTAATTTGTGATGACCAAGTGAGTCGGCCTACAACAACTCGCACTATGATTTGTTATGCTAATCGAGTTGGTCACTTGTTGATGGCTCAACTAATTAGACACATTTGGATTGGAGATAAGCCACGCTCCATCTCGAGTGGGAGTGATGTGTATACCACCAAAAAAAGGAGAGTTTTGTCCAGTGTTTTAAATGTACTTAATTTAAGTCTTAAAGGTTAATTCATGGGTGGATCATGCTGAGGGCAATCAATAATGCTCACTTCTCAAGTTTTTTAAGTTCATAGTCGAGAAAACATAAAACCAGCAGACTTTTGAGTTGTGTGGTCTCCCAGTAATCACGATCACGATTTTAATCAATAAATGGAATGATCGAGTTATCTCTATAGGAAAGTATTTTCAATTAGATTCGTTTATTTGCTACAAGTGAGTCATTGATAATAATAATCAAGAATTTTTAAGTATGATTACTTATTGAGTGACTAATCTCAAACAATCAAAGTTGATTTTGATAAGTTTGATCATGACTGTGAACTCAAACTCAATCTTTGATATACTCTATAGACATTTTTCTAGTAGAGCAATAAAAAAACTTATGACGTTTAAAGTTTGATCATTAATCAAGTGATTGAATAAGAAAAAAAGAAATAGCTGAGATGGATTGCTTTAAAACTACAGTCGCTTCTCTAAATATCAATTATAAATAAAGACAACTTTTTAAAATTAAAAATTTATTTTTGATCAATTTTTAAAATTAATAAAATTAAACTTTCAATAAAAACTAATTAATATTTTTAGAAATTAATTAAATTAAACTAACAAAAATAATTGGAATTCTTGTGATTAAACATTAGGCATTATGTCATAATAATTTATTTATAGAATTATATAAAGTAGAATATCTTAATAAATAACTTTATTGATCAACGTTTGAGACAACTTAGTCTAGTTGTCCTTTGAGAAAAGTGACTGTATCTCGCGTAATGGTTGGCGCCAAAGCTCACTCGTCTTCTATGTAGGGGTGACTTATAATCCAAATCAATGTTTTGGTAGAGCATGGGACGCGTGTGCGCGTGCAGACGAGAGAGAATGAGGGAGAGAGAGAAAGAAAAGGGAGAGAGAGAGAAATGGTGAAAAAACGGTGTGCAATCGAGGCAAGGATAAACCGAGGACGTCTGGGGCGCCCTGGTGCGATATGCGATTGCACCAAATGGAGTCATAGTTGTTTCGATCACCAAACAAAACATATCACTCCATGATCATCATCATTGCATAAAAGTAATCAAGATTCACCACCAAATCATCACCCTATGCTTCTCACTCGACCTTGTGTCCAAGTCTTCCGAATAAAACCTCTTTTGTCTTTCAGAATGTCCGCCGATCTAAGTGGCAAGTTTTTATTTTAAATAAATAACCAAAATTGGTTTGAGTAACTTTAGAAAATATTATACATGTCTATTGCAGCTTTTCGCAAGCCCTACTGCGGCAAGACGGAGATACTCTCCGAGAAAGATGTCCAAGAGGATCCATTTGCGATGTTTCATCAGTGGTTTGAGAAAGCTAAACTGAATGTGACATCACACACTGAGATCAATGCCGTCTGTCTTGCCACCGCTACAAGGTATTTTGAATTTGTTTGCTTTATTGTTGTGTAATTTACATATATTTATTATAAAATCTATAGTGATGGCAAGCCGTCGTCGCGAATGGTTCTTCTCAAAAGCTACGACCCAGAGAATGGATTTACCGTTTTCACCAACTATCACAGCCGTAAAGGAAGAGAGATTGTAAGTTTTTTTAAAAATTGAGATGAAAGTCGAAACAGTACTAATTGATTCAATAGGAGCAAAATCCCAACGTGGCTCTCTTGTTCTACTGGGATTTTTTGAACCGTCAAATTCGCATTGAAGGTCGCGCCTCGAAGGTGCCGCCAAGCGTTTCGGATGAGTACTTCAACAAACGGCCAGTGATGTCGCGTATCTCGGCTCGCATCAGTGACCAATCGCGACCCGTGGATTCACGCGAGACCATGGTCCGCCGACAGGCTGATGAATCGGAACGATTTGCCAACTCAACCAACGTGCCACGACCCGAACACTGGGGTGGCTTTCACATCGTCCCTGAGCGATTCGAGTTTTGGCAAGGCCAAAGTGATCGTCTGCACGATCGTTTCGTCTTTACCCGCCCGCGAGATGGCTCCGAGAAGTGGTCTTATCAACGCATCCAGCCCTGAGATCGTTCATTGCTTCAATACTCCAACTGGTGAAACCTAGTGCCAAATCTCTTTGATCGATCAATTCCAAACTCTCATTCCTCTTTTAGGTTTATTTTATGTTATTTTGAATGCAATTTATTTTTTGTTGTTCTGTTGATTTTTTGTTTGAATAGATCATGTTGTCAATCCCAATCAGCGAGGTATGTTTTGTGCGGATGTGGTGGTGCAAGGTAAAGTCTGTGTCCGCGAAAGAGACAAGTGACGATACCCTGGTATGCTGTCCTCGCCACGCCAGACTTGAAGTCGGACATGAGGTTGAACATGCCGGCATAGGTGATAAACTCTTTACGAGTGTAGTAGATGATGCGAAAAGACTGCGCCATTGAGTTATTCGCCATTGGCTCGATGTTGTGCATGGCGATTGGCTGGATCTCTATGCTTTGGTTGTAGACCAACTCGAGGTAGTTCTGTGCATACTGTTCGCTCTCAAGCCACCTGATCACTTTGTCTTGAGACTCGAAAAAAGGGTTGTAGGCTTTGAAATGCTCGATGTACTTGAGATGTTGCTTGTAGAACTGACCCTTACTAACACCCTTTACACCCACGGTGCTTGTGCGTGGAATCTCAGGACGCACGCATTGAAGTCGATTGCGCACCAGTACCCCTCTTAACCAGTCATCCCAAAAGGCACGAGGCCATTCACTTTTGATCCTGTCCCAAGATGACTTCTTTAACATCCACCCCAGACCAGGAAAGAAATCAGTACGGTACAAAAGAGAAGGTGCGCTCGAATTGATTTGCTCCATCTTGCCATTGTCGTTCCATGCAGAGATGCAGAACGTGTTAGAATCATTAGAGAGCATTGGTGCTAGAGCAAGCAAATACTCGAAGAAATCCAGTGAGAAACGAAGATCATCCTCCACGATGATCATATAGTCTAGTTTGGGAAAGCGAAGAAAGGCTTGCTCAATGGCCCAGTGATAGTGGCGCGCGATTCGATAGTAGCCCTGCATTCGACGCTCGCCTAAATTGTTCCAAGCTCTTGTCTCCCAGTGGGGATACTTTTGGTGTACAATGCCATCGTGCATTCTCATCATGGTTTCCACCAATTCCGATGTCTGAGTATTACCACAGTCCTGACTCACCACAATTGGCAATTGCACCATTTGTTCAATGGTTAGGTTGCCATAATAACGGTCGCGGAATTTGCTTCGAGTCACAGAGCGTACACTGATCAAATTATTCAACGTATCCATAATTAATTGAGTTCTGTCGCAAACCACTAGCAACACCACGATACTAGGTTCCGCGGTGAGATTGATGCTTTTAAAGTCGACCACTGTCATTGAGGAATTGTCCAGTACATCATTGTTTAGTAACTGAAGACTTACGGGACTTGTGGGGTTAGTTGAGTTGGTCCAAAAGACGTAGAAAACAGTGCTCGCCATAATCCAAGCAGAGAGTGCAAAAATATAACAGGCAATCCTGCTACTTTTACAGTATGTGACACGTTTCATGGCTGGTATAGTTCGCATCAAGTAATATTGAATATGACGTCACTATTTATTGAGAAAGCTCACAGCAAAGTAGCGTGTGTGTCACACAAACAGTCCCACTGCGAGATGTAGGAGTAGAGCGGAGAAGAGAGCCAGTGAGCCTGAATGACTGGTCGCCCCGTTCAGTCCTGAGCACTCCTTGGGCTTTGGAAATCCCTGTCGAGTGAATTGGGTAATAGTTCACTGGTCAAATGATGTAACTCGAAACACCTTTGGGGCGAGTCAGCCTTAAACTTGCAAGGCGCTTTCGCCCACTATTTCCACTCACCTCGTAACTGTCACAGAGTGACTTGACCAGATTGTTTACTGCACCACCATTTGCTTTCCCCGCGATCTTTACCGCTGGAACTGAAATTGTTCAAGGTATGGAGGTTGTATCATTATTAAAAACAAATTACTCAGATATAACGGTGCCTTACAGCTCGTAAACCCATTGGCCTCGGTATCATCTCGCATTCGGAGAAAAGTATACAGCTTATCTTCCTGTTTGATGCATTGCCAGATGAGCGCGTAAGTGTCAAAGCGAAACACCTGATTGGCGCACTGGTTGGCACTAGCCATCGGATTACTTTCCCAGGTGGATTCACTGAAGAAGCACGCCACAAAGGCCACCGCCTGGGTACGATCTACTCCAAGTCTCGATCGAGCTTGCTCCACACCGCAAGTCTGCAAGCAGTTCATTTTATTTTATGCAAGCACTCCTTTTACTCTCCTAAGTATGACTTACCAGAACTCGTAAAACAAGACATTCCTTGGCACCATTGCTGCAAGTGATCCTTTTGCTCGTATCGTTGTACTGACTCAATCCCCAGGGAACTAGTTGCCAGTCGACGATATCTCGAAATCTCAACTCATCTCCACTACCGCTAGTAAGTAAAGGATTCACCTTTTGCACTATAAAGTCTCGTGTGGCACGCTCGCCTGACAAATAGAGAGTAACATCTAAAGTTTGATTCTCCACAATGCGACATTCTCGGGGGTTTACTTTATCAAAGGTCGAACAGACTCTAGGTAGTAATTTGTTGGTTTGGTTAAGCCTGGTGCCACTGAGTACTACCTCTATCACGCTGTTTATCTGGCCTATTGTTTCAGTTTTACTTCTCAACTCATCTCGAATTGTAGTGTCGTGTGCACATAAAATAAGCTGAATCCATAGGTTAGGTCCATCGTCGAAGTGTTGATTGACACAAGCTTCGAGTCGATTCACAACTGGACTACTCTCATCACTTTCGACCAAGGTGCAAATCAGAACTTTTAGCACAGCATATCTCTGATCTACTGTCTGGAATCGTTTTTGAATTAAACAACCCTGTAAATCATTTAGGATTAAATAGAAAATGTAAATTTAGTTAACTCTAGTTCTACCTGTATCCAGTTGGATTCGCATTGCTCTTCACTTTGGCACTGATAACTTGCCTTATCGTTATTGTACTGTGTTCTACCATATGGAATGAGTTCTAGTTCTAGTATGGTTTCGAATGGCGCAAGTTGAATGTATGACACAATTTCATTATTAATGAAATTAGCAATAGTTTTCTTGTCTTCACTGGTGAATGGGGTTTCATAGAATAACTGTAGCTGTGGTGGTTTTACCTCGCATAATGGTACGATCGCTGCCTATTTGTAACAGTTATTGATGTCAATTTTAATGTGACATATTTTTATATTTTTACCTCAAAATAATTGTCACATAACTCCGATGCTATATTATTGCGAGCTTTGGAATTGGCTTCTTCATTGATGGAAATTACTGGCAGATTCTGGGTGTCTATCTTTAAGTATTGCATCAATCCCACAATTTTGCTATATTCCACTTGAAAGCCGTTGGATTGTATGCATTGCTCTAACTCGGTCTCACTGATTGACTCTACTTGGATGCAACTTTTGATTATTTCGGTCTGAGTTAGCTGGTCTGACTTGTCCACAGTGCACTTGAGAAAGTTAAGCACTTTTTCGATTGGACGATTCATCATAGTCACGCACAACTATTTTATGATGATACAGGATATTTCAAACTTTCATATGTAGATTATATACTTACCTCTGCTTTGAATGGCCAACAGTCTTGGCATTGAAAAGGGTCTGTTCCATATGGCACTAGTAATAAATGTGTAGATTGCGCTAATCTAAGTGCTTGATCGATTGGGAACAAGGAATTTTGGAAAAAGTTAGATGAAGCTTGTTCGAACGGCTTGTAGAATATGTGTACAGTGGGATAGAGTGATTTTAGCTGAAACTCTTCACTTCTACAAGCAGGTTCAGTCTTTGCAACATTAGAATTGAAGTCAGATGGGTTTGAGTGTTTTTGAAAAAATGGTTGCACTATTAAACTACTGACCTGTGCAGACTGACAAATGAACGCTCCAAGATTGATTTGTGCCAGTGGGGAGTGCTCTCCATCTACCCTCACGTAGGGCGTCTGGTTGAGTTGAGGTCGGAAGAGTGCGCTTTGCCACAACACTGCCGCATAGTTGAACTGAGTGTCACTCGAAGCTGCACACTCTTCGATGGAACTCCATTCAACCTGTTTAGATTGGAAACAATCACGGGTTGACTTAACTGGATTGTCCGGGAAAACTTCATTTTCGTAGAAGCACTGCAGGAAGGTGACAAACTCGTCGCGAGCGACTTTTCCGCCGATGCAGTACTGTAATGTAATGAGACACACCCTCTTCAATTAAATTTGACTTAATTTCACTTTATGAACTCACGTGCACGAGAACACTTGGGCAAAGATCTACAGGTTCACAGTGGATGATGGCATTGTCATCTTCTTTGATGTGCACTCCAACTGGAATGAATTGACCCCAGTTGACGTGCTGACCGAGTCGTGTGAACGCTGGTGCCAGTTGAGAGACCACATAGGCTGCATCATCACTACTGTACAGATGGTAATAGTAGTCTACCCTAGGCACTCCACAGGTCAACTCGAGCAAAGTCGAAGTGAACAAAACCAAGCGAATTAGTGCATGAGCCATAGTATGTGGATGGTGATGCCAAGTGACTTATAGTTAACTGGTCTTTGTTCCAATGGTTAGAATGGCAGTGGTTGCGAATAGTGTGGCCATCAGACTTGATAACTCACACTTGACAACCGACACTTGTCAGCAGCGACGCGCCATCGATCATAGCACTATCTCACTATGATTCTTCTAACCACTTTTATGGCAATGTCTCCCAATAGACCCAGTACAAGGCACACGATTGTTTATCACATGGAATGACCCACCCTCTGGATGACTTTAATTAAATGAGATAATGATCATTAAATTTTATTTTCTCTCACAGACAAATGAAATAAGGGCGAAAAATGTGATGGCTCTGGTGACGTTGGTCTCCGGAGGACCACTTGGTGGTGTATGGGGATTAATGAAAGTATGTGCGAATTTGGCGGAGTGTGGCCAAGATTGATGGTGCGTAGGTCTACTCCAACTATGTACAGTGATCAAAGAAGTGGTGGATGTGCTCATTCCACTTGCTCGGGTTGCTCATTTGGCACTACTGCTGTAGCGCGCAGTCTCCTTGCGCAATCTGCGTCCGCGACCCATCAGAATTCCGTTTTCCTCATCATCGAGATCGGTGTCGAGTCCATCCACGGTGTTGGCAATTGCTCGACGTGCCGTCGAGGCATATGGCATAAGGCTGAAATCGACTCCATTCTCGCCTTGGTGACTTTTGCCACTGCTCACCTGCTTTTGTTTCTGTTGGTAGTCTTGCGTGAAGTTGGGAATGGTGAGCTTGAGGATGTATGAGTTGACATAGGAACCAATGTAGAGAACTCGCTCATATGGGTTCTCGGTAGGACCTTCCACAACCTCGGAGAGGCGAAAGTTGGCGCCGTCAATCGAGTGCAGCGAGCCTAACAGTCGACCATTGGCGTCGAGTTCTAACACTAGACCGTAGTCGTTGGTCATTGCTTCGTCATAAAAGAAGTGCAGATTTTTAAGACGAAAACCTAGGCGTTCGAGGTTGGGATTAGACCATTTGGATCCGAGCATCTCGATTTTCTGTCCAAGCGAGGTAAAGTTTTGCATGATTTCTTCGCGGATCCACGGTTTGTCACTGAGCCAATCGATCATCGACGGTGAAGACACATTACGAGCGTTTACCACAGGCAACCAGTAAGTTTCTTGGTACTTGTCTAGACTGCGAATCAGGTGTTCACCTTCTCCGGGCAAATTCTGAATCCAAGTTTCAGTTTTGCCTCGTTGTGAGCCTGTTAGCAAACACGAATGATTGTGAATTGGTTCCATGTAATCAATGAAATGATGGACTTGTAACTCACCTCGGATGTAGTGACGAACAATTCTTCTCGCAGTGAACTCGACGACAAGAATTGAGTTACGGTCATCAGAGAGTTGCACGCTAGAGGGGTACCACAGACCCTGCATGAGGGTCTCAGTTTGATTGAGGTCCATGTCAAAACGAATCACACGGCCCGAGCGGTCTGGCTCGAGTACCATTCGGGGCCACTCGTTTTGGTCGTGTCGTGTGCTGGCGATGGTGACATAGAAGACAATTCCCCCATTGGCTCCACCACCCTCGTCCAACGCCAGATGAGTCATGAACCGCGAGCCCACCTGGTCCGGTGAGAGCAGTCGCTTGACGCGCAACCGCTGCTGACTAGGGCCGTAGAAACTGATTTGATGTAGGCCCAGGTAGGCGTCGATAAAGTAAAGATTGCCAGAACGGTCCACTCGGATGCCGAGCGGTCGTCCGCACAAAGATGCGTCCCAGTACTTTGTTCGGCACAACTCGTTGGCCACTTTGACAATTCGTGTTGCGTTGCCCGTCTCGAGATTGCAACGATAGATGCCACCTCCGATGGTGCCTGTGTAAAGGTAGTGCTGGTACACTACCAACGAACTTGGCCCTAGCAATGCTCCTTCGCATAGATGTGTTGCTTGTGATAACATATTGTTAGGCGTGAGCTCGCCACGGAACGCCTTGATTAAGGGAAAACTGACCAAGTAACGAAATAGGACAAAATTAGTATAGAGTTATGAATGTGAAACTCGTAGAATAGCTTGACCGCAAACTAGTGGCACAATTATGAACCTGGTAGCAAAAGTCTTTAATATCTAATCAGAATAGGAAGCCAAACAGGCGAGTTGGCTAGTTAGTTTGCACTATGAGCTAATTGTTCTCGGTGGTCACGCGTTGGTGGGCCTCAATAGGCAGTACC
The DNA here is from genome assembly GCA_011762765.2 of Rhinocypha anisoptera. NCBI lineage: Eukaryota > Metazoa > Arthropoda > Insecta > Odonata > Chlorocyphidae > Rhinocypha > Rhinocypha anisoptera. The sequence goes on along the minus strand of WURS02218345.1, from coordinate 8,385 downwards.
AATTAGACATTGGCAGCTGGCCATTTAGGCGCACCTGGATTGGCACTGGTTCCGTTTAATCACTAATCACATAGATTCGATATTTAATAGGAATCACCCCAATCAACTTACTTGTATGACAATGGCCCTGTTTCGGGATATTGATGCGGTGCATAGTAGTTGTAGGATCTGAGAGCACAGCAGTACCAAGGTACGTTTCCAATCACTAGTATGGCACCGAGGGAGGCCAACAGCCGGTCGAATGAGGCGAACATATTGGCCTGGTACTGTTGAGTGGCCTGACTGGTTGCGATTTCTTCGATTCAGATGAGATGCGCGTGTGAGGGTGACTATTGATATTTGAGCTCGTGATGGCGCCGATCGACCGTGGTGAAGTAGCCAGTGATGGCGCCCGATCTAACCCATTTGATAGGTCTCGAGTTAGAGGTGAAGGAATCGGAACAAAGAAGTGTTTAGGCAAAGGTGGAGACACAATGAGTCAGAAAACACCAGTGTGTCCAACTGAATCGAGTCGGAGTAGAAGTGTCGGCGGTGAAGTGAAGTGAAGCAGTGGCGAGCCGAGTGGGAGAAAGTCCTCGTCTTATGGTCAGCTCGCTCTCCGCCGACACTTTCACATCGGCGCGCTCGCTCTCTTCGAAATTTGGTGGCAGCCCACCACGGCGCGCTCGTCATCGCTCGCCACCGGTCACTACTGTGCATCCCGTCTCGCGATAAGTCACTGGGGATGCCAAAAAAGGTGGTGCCTACGGCCGGCAATGGGCTATGGGCTTGTGTCTCTCAACTTGCCTACAAACAAGCGCGATTCGGAAACAAGTCCAAAGGCATTGCGATTCTTTGCGATGCCTGGCCATTGTTGTTGACACGCGTCGGGTATCCTTGCGGCACCACACTTTTGCCCGAAAAGGCAGGTCGTACTTTCCATTGCTAAAACTTGACACCATTTGTATCTATTTGGACCGTTTTGCATAAGACGCGTTAATATGAACTGTTCTATGTGAGCCACTCAGATTACTGAATGATGAAATTGACCAACGTGTTTCACACCTTGACACTGGCCACAGTGTTGGATGCGTGACAAAACATTAAGCGATTTCTATTTAGCTCAATTCGATCTCGATTCCTGCTAGAATGTTCACACGACAAGTGGATTGCTCAATGCAAGGCCAAGTCAAGCAAGCAAGCCAGACACGCCCCCTCGTGACACTGCTCTGACAGATGCAGCTACCAGAGTGAGCGTGACACAAAAGGCACTTCGAGGGATACAATTAGTCGGATACACTGGACAATCTGGGCGCCACGCCACCAGTTTGCGTTTGTTTGTTTCCTTCACTCACCGTGCGATTCCTGGCCCGTTTTATTTCCCCGTTTTTCCATTGCCAACTTTTTTGTTATTAGAAAATGTGTGTCTCTTTTTCGTGTTGTCATTTTTTTAAAACACACTCACACTTGTTTTGATTGTGTGTCGAACGAAGGCGCGACGGATAGGCGCTGGTGACAAGGCCAAGCGTACATTACACGATTGACTTAATTGTGCTGACGATCACACAACTGCCACTGGTCGCACCCTGCACCCGCATTAATTGTTCTCTGCTGTCCAATCGACCCAGTGTCATGATCGCGTGTCTAGTCCCGATTGAAAGCCGTACCCACTTTGGGGTTTTCACATCTTTTTTCGTCTATTTCTGTCACGGGGTGAAACCTTGATGCAATTAGGCTTCTTATGCAGAATGTTGGTATTAAACTTGTTAGTGTTCACCTTCGTATCACATTGTTAGGGTGTGATGAGATGGCCAAGATATTCAAAAATGTCCTTTAAATAAAAAAAATGATCAATCAATTGACAACGGTTTGCGTTCATTGATGATAGTGATGATTGGGGAAGGACGACATCATCGAAGGGCCTTTCAAATTAGGAACTCACACACATGAGGTCACTTGGTGAGCACTATACACATTTTAACATAAATCAATTTTACCTCTTGTATAACTTAAATAATTTCCACTATTAATTGATCCGAGTGTGTCGTGTGTTTGATGGCGATGACGATTAATACTTGAGTTGTTACTATCTTTGGGCACAATGCAAGAAGTGGATCGATGTGAACGCGCACAAGTAGCACTGAGTTCGTGTGTCGTGCTTGCGTAACTGGCCAGCCATATTCATTATGTATCATTACAACGGTGCCATTTAGTTTGGCACTGGCCTGTGGTGCGCGCTTTCATCTAGTTGATGAGTCTATCCTGGCGCGAGTTTCTCACTCTAATCGAGCATTACCGATGCTTGGAATGGAGCAAAGTCAACCCAGTGGCATCACGCGTGCCATTGTTCCAATCGATCTCTTCACATCTGAATTTACAATTTCATGTTGAATCTAAGGCTAAAATCTGCACGTTTTTGGCATTCTTTCTTGTTGGTTAGCATCTCTATTTGAACCACTGTGCCCCACACACCGTCTCCCTTCAGTCATCATTCACACAATGATAGTCGTTATAATTTTTAATTTTACTCCTTCGATTCGGATTCACGTGTTGCGCACGGAGACATGCACACAACGAGACATAGTCAAGTGCATACCTAAAGCACGTTCACAAAGCTTGTCGTGTGTCAATGTTGCCAAGTCTAGCTTTTTTGTGAGACGCCAAACACAATCAAAACTTGACTGGATCCACTCTGATTTCCAGGGATGGTTTTTTTGTGTGTGTGAATAGAAAGGCAAAACTGAATACAGAGCCACAGATTAAGAACAAAGTGAAAGGTCGTTGGGAGATTAGTGCATGAAAATTGGATCTCAAACCAGCTGCTTTTGCTTTGCTTGGTCAATAGGTTTGCCTCGAGCAAAGTAGCGCGTTTGGCTTGAAATTGAAAATCCACTGATGATGAGATGGCTCGCGCGAAATCGAGCTATTGTGCTCAGTGCGAAGCACACTCACTACGCTTGACGCAAATCAAAATAGATTGCTCTACCAGCTTTTCCATCTCTCGACATCTTACTCGTCAGGTGCATTTCTCATCTGATGGCTCATTCAATGACAACCTGTCACCAGTGGTCAGAGAGGTACACTCACACCTCCTCCTCTTCCATCTCTCAATACACGGTTGTGACTCGCGCCAGATAATCCTTCTAATAATAGTGAAATTTTGGGTTTTTATAGAAATTGATATTTTTGATCACTTTAGTGATTTGGATCAAGCTCTCACTGCTTATCTCTATCATCGAATGATAAAAATATAGTCAAAGTGGCGACGTGTACGAATTGGTATTGGCGGAGTGGTACGCGCCCAGTATCATTATGGTGGCGCATTGTGTCTCACCGGTGTTGTTATTGTGCCTGGATTTCACTTGCAACCATGGTAGTGGTCGTCGCTTGGTCTGAAGTTTGTCTCCATCCCTGTCGACGGGAGGAGAGGTGTGAGAACAGACCAAGTGACTGATGACGAGCACGAGGAGGTCAAAGCACACTAACCCGAGCGCTATTTTGGGAGCTCACACTGGCCACCACTTTTACTGGTCACCGTCAACCAGAGCATGCCTGTCACCGAGCATCATTTGCATCTCAATGGTGGTGCACTCACCACGCTCATCCTACTAATTGGCCTCACGCGGCATGCAGATAACGCTCTCTCTCCCTCCCCCTCCCTCTATTCCCTTTCTCTCTCACTCACTACCCGGCATCGAATCTCGTTCACTGGTTACCATGCAGTGTCACCTGTTGCGTTCCTCGGAGAGAAGCAGAACGGTATAATTCACTCATCGCGCCTTCTCACTTGCCGCATCAGTTGACTCAGTTGATCTAGCTGGCGCTCGCTATTCATTTCAACTAATGCACTACATATATATTGTCATCAAACAAACCCGACGCGATGCATTGTTTTTGGCTCGATTTTCACTCATCTTGCCGCTACTCATCATGACCATGAGATCTAGATTTATCACAATAAGGCTAGCCATCTTAATCGGATCTTTTCGGAAAATTTGGAAACAAAGAATAACACCATAATGGTGTAAAGACCGTTGAAAAGATTTTAAGATGCTTAAAATAAAACTCTAGAGTTGAATTAAATCAATTTGCGTACGTCGGAGCCCATCTAAAATTACTTTTTCAAAGTTTGAAAGGTTGTTGCAGTTAAATTCTATGAATGTAGTATAATTCAATTAAGATCAAAGTAGAACAACGTGATTCTAAAAGTACATTTTTAAGCATTTTTGTTATTATAAATACTATAATTTTTTACTATGCTCAAGTGATTTTTATTATGAGAATTGAGCTATTGTGCAAACATTTGATAAGCATCATCCTATCACTTTGGTCACTGACCCCACTGAGCACTGAAATGAAAGTTTTCAGGAATTTCACTTTTCTTTAATGATAAGCCGGCGTCTATCTCTCTCTAGGACCATAATTAAGAAGGTGTCATCATGGCGGCGTTGATATGCGCGGAATGAAAGGAAAAAATTTTAGGTCATTTGACTGTAGTGTGTTGCATACGGTGTGTCGGGTTGCTCTCCGATTACCTCGCGTCCGGTTGGAGTTTGGTGGTGCTGAGCTTAAAATAAAAATGCATCTTGTCGCACCACAGCGTGACATAGAGCAAGAGTAAGAAGCATGTGAAGTGTGGCTCGGAAGCCACTGTCACCACTCACATGGGTTGTCCGGCAAAGTTCCTCGCGCGCCAACCCATTACGGCCACCGTGCTTGGATGAGTGAGTGCATCCGTGCGATCACACTGGCTAGGACTGGCCATCACATTAGCCACTAGGTTGACTCCATTTGGATGATAATTGGACTATGTGCTTATTTTAGTTTGGCAAAGAAGGCATCCGCACACTGGAAAGCATTGTGTGTCCTATTCCTACTGGTTTTATCACGTTCCCTGAGCATTGTTTATTTTTAAATGCTCTACAGGACACACTATCTCGCCTCACTGGGGACAACATACACACACAAGACCACATTTTTGAAAGATTGACAAAATTGTTTAATATGATTTCCCTGAAAGTTTCAATCTCAAGAAACCACCAGTTGCTATTATCTTCGCTATCAAGACGTGAGCTATCGCCAGCAAGATGAGACGATACTTAGCATGGTATTATCGTTATTTGAAGCAGAAAATAATAATAAAAACGATGACCTTAGCGTTACGCTGATGACATACACACACAGACTCGAATCGAAGAAGTGTAGCTTGCACAGAGAATTGGCACTTAAATTGGCTTTACTGAGTAATGATTCAAGACTCATAAAGTTCGTTGCTAAGTTTAGAGCGTTTTTCGTGATTCTCGAGCAGTAATCCGTGTTACTGCTGCTCTAGTTATCAATCGATCTTCACTTGAGAGTGGGTCGTCTGCAACACACCAGGTCGAGCGTCACCCTGGTGCCATCCTCATCGTCTTCCGAGTCAACGTTGAAAGTGACACTTACAAGGGAGGCTGCTATGAAAAAGATGTCACTGCAGCAACGGGGAAGAGGAAGATAAATTGAAGCTGCCACTGGTAGCACAACGATACAATAGACCAAATGACACAAACAACTGTCGCCGTGCTTTTCAAACATCCCGCAATCTAAGCACATGATAATTAATTTCATCGTTTTGCTATATAACGAGTCTTGTTGTGACACAACAACAGTGCCCGCCGGTGGTGGTGATGGTGTGCTGGAGATGGTGTGCTGGTGGGCGCACAGACAGCACAGGTGGTCAGCACATGATGCATCGCGTCGTGGTAGCTTGGCAGACCAGTCTATTTGCCTAGTTAGGATTCTTGCAAAGGGTAACCCAACACTAGCGAGAGACAAATTGAGCATGTACAGTTTGTTGCTTTACTTTGATCAGCGATTTGATTTTCGTTAATCAATAATCAGTGATTATTATTAATCACTTATATGCAAAGTATTAAGTATTGTTTTTGAATTTTTTACCCTTTGAATTACAGTAGCGCCCCAGGAGCACTGATCCCGCACTACACACCGGGGAGCTGTTAAAAGCATGCACAACACAAAGAGCAACGCATGCGTACAACAGATTTCCCTTTCTATTTTATATGCGTGCTTCTGGGGCGCTACTGTAATATAAATATATATCAGTGACAGTTGGAAAGTCGTAAGATGTGTACACACATCATAGACATCTATATAGAAGAGAAAAATTGTTACAAAAAAACCATTTTTATATACAATATACAAATACTGTCTGGTTATAACCTTACAATTACAACAATACCAGCTTATAAGGTGACAATTTAAGAAAAGTCGGCTTATAACTCTACGATTTAAAAAAAAATCAGCTTATAAGCGTCGATTTTCTTAAATGTCCGCTTATAAACATATACATTGTTTACATTGAAAGTCTATGACAAAGACTTGTCGAGTTATAACCAGACAGTATTTTTAACAGTTTAGTCAAGTTTATGAGCAAAATACATTAGTCACGTTTTTTGTGAATTGCTCATTTATGTTTTATTCGCAACTCTGAGTATGACTCTAAACTTAACCAACATTTGTTCGGGAAACTTTCCTTATACACTGATTTGTGTTACTGGTTTTGAAGTGGCTGCAACACAAACCAGTGTAAGAGAAAGTTCACAGAAAACAAAAAGAGCCGAAACAAAATGTCTGCCTCTTGTAAATAAACAGAGGCAAAGGCAAGGTCAAACTTGATTTAATTTTAAGGGTTATTCAAAAAAAATCAAATTGAATCAAACGAGAATCGAAAAAGTTCGAAAGTGACAGAAAATTCGAACCGAATCGAAATAAAATTTGAATCATAACATAGAAATTTAGATTCGAATCGATTAAAGATTCGAATCACCACAGTGAAAGTTAGATTCGATTCGGTTAAGCACAGTGGAAGTAGCGTAACCCTCACAGTACGAAAACGTGGGTTGCAGAATACCAAAAAAATGACAGAACATAGAAACAGAGAAAACCACGACCATACTATTCATTAATATAACACAAGAGATTAAAAAACTTTTTTCTTCCCGTTAGGTCTTCGTTTGAAAGACGAGAAAGGCTCGGTGAAGCCGTTGCGTGCTTATCGAGGTGAATCGTTCATTCTCACCTTGCCCGACGAGAAGAACATCTACGACTTTGACTGGCTTGGCGTGTGGTGTGAGGAGTTTCAGGTTGACTTTGGCCATCTCTCCATTCCCCAGCACGTCCGAGTGCCACCCTCAACACGTATGCTAGGTAGGTGAACTTATTTATTCTAATTTACTATTTGTACAGGTTGAATTTTTACTCAAATGGTAGTTTTAAGTTAATGTAATTTAACCCTTTCGCTCCCAAATGCGCTATCGGGACGTATGTATCTCGCTCATTCAATTAGCAATATAAGGCTTATCTTTTACTGATATTCTTTGAGATCGAAAAGGTTAAAGAATAAAAATAATTTATTTAATTAACATTGGTATTAAAAGTTAGAATATTTTGAGATAGCAGAACTTAGAATACAATTGATATAGTAGAATACAGTGGGATGATATATAAGTTAGGATACTTTGAGATTGTAAAAGTTGGAATATTTTTTTAAATTTAGTTTTTAAAATATATAGATACTGTGGGTGAGTAGAAGTTAAGATAATTTGTTATTTTAGTATTTAAGATACTGTAGAGTAGTAGAAGTTAGGGCAATTTGAGATTGAAGAAGTAGAGAAATTTGGAATAGCATAAGTTAGAATACTGTGGGATAGTAAAAGTTATAGATACATAGAGATAGTAGACGTTATTTATACCGAGAGAGAGAGAGAGAGAGAGAGAGAGAGAGAGAGAGAGAGAGAGTAGAAATAGGAATATTTGAGATATTTGAGTCAACGTTAGGATAAGGTGGGTGAGTTGAAATTGGGATAATTTGAGATTTTAGCATTTATGATACTGTGGAGTTCAGATACTTTGAGATAGTAAAAGTTAGAATACTGTGTGTATGTGAAAAAGAGTAGTGATAATTAGAATAGTCAAAATTAGAATACTGTCAGAGAGTAGAGAGAGAGAGAGAGAGAGTAGGGAGATTTTTGGGATAGTAAAAGTAAGTATACTGTGGTAGAGTAGAAGTTAAGATATTTGAAACAGTCAAAGTAAGGATACTGTGAGAGAGTTCAAGATACTTGGAAATAGTAGAAGTTTTAGAATATATTAAGACATACCAAATAAACAAAAATTAAACTCATTTCGTTTGATTATTACGACTCATCTTACAGGTCTCAAACCAGAATCAAAGCTCAACTGTGAAGTTCTCGACGATGCCCGAGGCTTCGAGATTCGATGGACTCTCGATGGCGATGACATTGTGATTCAATTGGCCGGAAGGATCCAGCCACACGAATATATGGCAATTGGGTTTGGCAAAGATGACACCCGATCATTGATGATTGGTGCCGATGCTGCCGTGGT
>WURS02218125.1:0-20047 GCA_011762765.2 Rhinocypha anisoptera | reverse complement strand
AAAAGAAGAGGGAGGGCCCCCTCTTGCTGGGGGGCCCTCTATGCGTGGTTGGGAATATAGGAAAGAAAAAAAAAAAAAAAAAGAGGGGGGGGGGGGGGGGGGGGGAGGTCTTCTAAGCTGTTTTGATAGTTTGCAGACGTCGTCTTGTACAACCTTCATCCCACTGTAATAAAAATATCTCGCAGAGATTATTTAACAGCTACTTGATATTGACTTCCTTTCTAAACCAGCTGGTTCGAAATATTGTTGTTTTTAATGTACAGTCTAGAGAGGAAGACCCTTGGGGATTTGGCTACAATGAGGATATGTCAGTGACATTGAATCACATTTTATTCATCTTATCAGATGAAGCTCATTTATAACCCATTAGAAGAAAAGTTAAAAGAGTGTTGGAAAACACTAAAATTGGGTGGTGGTAATTTTAGTCTGTATTTTCATATTTCTTTCACTCTTTAGATTGATAAATTGCTTTAGAATGTTTGCTTGTCTAACTTTGTGATTGAGGATACCCGATCAAGGTTATGCAACATCCAACGTTATGCAACCTGGATGGCAAATTTAAAAAATTGGACTAGTTATGATGATACTACAGAAAAGGCCACTCGTTACAACTGACAAAATGCTGTATGCTTTTATCCGTGAGACCTGCAATGGCCATAAAATCACTTGCTATAATGAGATTCTCGTTACATCCCATACTCATTATAGTGGACTTTGACTGTACCTATAAATTAAATCTCTCTGTATTTTGTATGTTCTCTGTGCATATCTTCATTTATGTGGTTATGTACCTCATTTTCACAATATCTTTTTAGTAGTATTTTTAAATTTTGTATTGTTCAATAATTTTGTTTTGATGTATAGGATAAAAGAAACTTTGTAATTCCACAAACAACACTATTACGACTGGTATCGTCCACTTGGTGATATCGTCAGGTCTCAATTTTGTTTTGAATCCAATTTTTATTTTTGGTCTCAAAGTTATGACTAACCATTAGTTTTCTTATCACTGAAATTATGATGCATGCTCTCTGTATTGCTGTATAAAATGCATGTATTTGTAATTAAAAATCTGTTACATAAATTGAAGAAGGTACATGTTACACACAATGTTTAGATGGTTTAAGTTACTTTGCTGACATTACACTAATAATTTATTAAAATGACAACACCTGAAATGGCCTAAATCCAGGGTAGAAAATTGTTTAATGAAATAATTTATTTGTACTTAATGACTATTTTTCTTTTTGGGGTGTTAATTAGTTAAAATTTCATTTTCTGGTTTGCAGACCTACGGTTGTTCATCGATTCTTAGTCCGTAATACCATTGAAGAGCGTATGCATAGTGTATTCCATGGAGGACACAGGCTGGCTAATAACGATTCTTCCACCGCACCTGAAGTGACCATTGGAGATCTCCGTCTCATATTTGAATCAGTGGGATCAAAACAAGAAAATGCCCCCCCATCAAGTATTTTAACTTATCCAACTGCAATTGTACATGACAACATTTCTGAGGAAGTTGAAACTCTTGATGAAGTTGAAGAAGCTCTTGATGGAGTTGAAGCTCTTGATGAAGTTGAAACTCTTGAGGAAGTTGAAACTCTTGAGGAAGTCGAACATCTTGACGAAGATGAGGCTCTTGAATAGTTTTTTTTTTTCAAAAGGCTCTTTATTTTTTTATCAATAGCTCATATATGACTGCATGGAATGCAGTGGATATTTGATCTCACAAATCTTTACAATCTCCCAGAGTATTAGAATAGGTACAAATGGAGACATTCTTTTTTGTATTCCAATTTTCTACCTCAAAAATTCCTTTTTAAAATTGGTAATTTTAGAGTAAATATATTAAACATACAAGAAAAAATTCTGAATGTACATTGGGAAGATATACCAAAAAAGAACATTTTGCATTTTTTAAATTTATCTTGTAATAATAATTGAAGTGGCTATGTTTGCATGCAAACCAGCCTTTTAAAAACCAAGTCATTTTATTGTCACAAAAATTAAAAACATTTCCTCTTAGTATTTTGAATATTAGCAAACAACCTTTAATATTCGCCCTAATATTGAGGGATTACATTAAAAACTGAGTAGCATAGTTGGTGAACTTAGAGCTGGTATGGTACTTTTAGGGGTCCATGTGTATTGACTTTGTTTTAAATATCCTAAAGCATTGAGAATTATGAAATGATGTACTATGTATGATCAAATTTTTGGGATTCTTCAGTACTGTATCCTTTAAATGCATCTTCATGCTTTGTAAATCCATGTACAAATCATTCGCCAATCGCTTGCTGCTCAGCTTTGATGCTGTAATGGTGGTTCTTAGTGATGGGGTGATACCACTTCTTGTTACGGAAGCATGATACTTTTTTTTAAATGATAATGATACCTGATAACCTAAGCTCAATTATGTTGACTATCTTTATTGGGATGCATGTTAGTATGCACAATCTTTGAGATGAAAAGGAAATACATTCCCCATGGAATTATTGTTTTGATAAAAAAAATTTGGTGAAGTTGGTTTGGATTTAACCAATTCTGTGTCAGATTAATTAAAAATTTTGCCTAAAATTTTAGAAAGTACTGAAAAAATAATAGGTAATAAATCAATTGTTTTATTAATCACACCAATGATAAGCATATGCCCTATAGTGTTGTTATAAACATTACCCATAGATAATTGAAGGTGTTGAGGTATCAATAAGTGTCAAAGTCTCATCTCTGCCTGTAATTGTGTACCTAAGCATTTGGTTCCATTTGTTTACTTTCCAAAGAATTTATATACTTGTAAAATGCTAATTATTTTTAATTAGGTTTTTATATTTAGTTTTCTATTAAACTTTTATATGGTAAAAGTGTTTATATTTTTATTTCATAATAGTGAACCAACCTCAGCTATCTCTCTTCTGTTATTGTGTTTACTTGTCTTTTATCATATTATAATTCATCTCCATATAGTAATATTTTCTCATAGTAAATCAATTAATCTCCTGATGAAATTGTTCAATCATCCATATACCAAATTAAGTTGCCTTTAAAGATATGCTTTTAAAGGTAGTGAAATGTTTCAACCATTCTTTGTAACCAGCACCACACATGCTGTTAATGTGATGGCTGATTTTAAGATTTTATATACTCTATGAGTAGGAATTTTATTTCAGTACAACACCCCACCATGAGGTGTTACTGCCATGGAGGATTGATTTTGATCATATTTATCAATTGTAGTTAGTGAAATAATGTATTTTTTGCAGACTTTTCTTGTATGTTTGTAAGAAAAGATTTACCCTAACCATTTTTAAAATATGTCAATCTACTAGTTTCTAACGCAAGTTAATTCAGTATACCAAAACATTTCATTGAACTTGGTCCACAGTTGATTCAAATTAACTTCTATGTTCATTTTAAACCTGGGTATATATAATATTTTAAAGCTATGATAGATTTAATTTTATGAATGATATATTACAATGAAAAGTACAAATGTATTAATGGAAATATTTGATGTAATATAAAATTTTCATTTTTATACTAAATTGAAGCTTTTAGTACAATAAAAATGCTATTAAGATGTCTCACCTCATATGCATGAGCTACGAGACAAAACTTTCTTGATCAGATATCATGACTATTTGCAATACTAGGAATATACATAATTTAATCCACTTGAACAATCAAAGAATGTACATTGATTTGGAGAATTATAGTTAATCCAGTTAAATTAATGTAATGTATCAAAATGTACTGGTCTATGAAGAAAATCTGTGTGACATTGAAGTAGTTTAGGGGCACCAAATTAGCATTTCTATTAAGAATTCAGTGTTTTTGGAATTGGACTTGCTTCAAACAGAAATAAAATATAATCACTGTTTGGCAAAGCATTATATTTAAATGACATCAATAATCTTTGTACTCTCAACTATTATTTTAATATCTCAAATCTCTTTTCTCAGATTATAAATACTTTTTGGGGATTTTCATTATTCAAGTTTCTGCCCATGGCTGGACTAGCATGCATTCAGAGGGCTTCTACTCGTTGGAAAACAGGAAAGGTTGGCAAATTTTAGTTTGGGAATACCTTTAAGCTGCAGTTGTAAGTAGTTATTATTACTTTGTTGGAACCAACTGCATAATCATTTCTCTTAATGTGCTCCTTAATTGGTGGTTCAAATGGCAGGAACTTAGTACTACTCAAAACTCACATATTATGAGTTTTGTTTTTTTCTTGAACTCATAATCAAACACCTTTATTATTTATCTCTAAATATATCATTTAAAAATATGTTACCTTGTTGAAGATATGTAAAAAGAAAATTTACCTGTACATTTGTATGTAACTGCTGTAACTTCATAATAATGCTCAGGACATTTTATCAAGTAAGAAAGTACCATTCACATTTTTTCAACAGTAGTGAAAAACACTCACTGCCAATGTCACAATTTTTAAAATTATATTTCCACCATTAAAACATTTTTGATCTGGATTAATGTGGATCACTTTACAGGGCATTATAATGTAAAGAAAATCTAGTACAGTTCAGATATAGAATCACCCTTATGTTAATTAGTGAGTTGATCAGTGAATTTTTGTGGAGGTAAAAATCAGTTTTAAGACAATGTAATGCAAAATGTGTCAAAGAATTCTACAGTTAAAATATTTTTGTCTTGGAAAGGAACTAATAATTGTAATAGTGAAATTTCCTCATTATACCAAACCATTTTGCAAGATTGTCCATTCATTTATAAATATATGAAATCTTTGAACAGTTAGTAGAATGAAGTTTTAAAAAGCATGAAAAATTTTTAACTTCACTTTCAAACTTAGAATCAATAACTACTGTTCTGGCTCAGAATTCATATCTTAATGTAAAGGGTACAACATAGATTTTACTTCCTTAAGTAAGTTTTAACTTTCCAAAATTTACTTTATTTGGGTCATGACCACAGAAATCAATTGTGTAATGATTTAATGCATTGTGTATAATTATTTGTTGGAAAAATTAATATCAAATTTATATTAATTCCTCTCCCCTCCCCCCACTCCCCAATCCTCTTTAAATTCTTTCATCAAACTTTTTGTCCCCGCTTCTCCTTTTTCATTGATCTTTTTGGCTGTGTTCATATTTGTCTGAAGACATGACTGAGATCAAGTAATGCATTTTTAATGGAAAGGTATGGCAGAGTGTGATTAACATTTAGATAAATGAGTGAAACCTAACAAAAGCTGCATGCTGCTACTCATAAAACCTCTATTTTTTTCCATCAAACTACCTAGTTTCCTCTTTGATGACCAAAAATAATTAACTAGCCTTCTAATTCAAATTATAAATTTGGTGGAATTGTTCGATGATTTCTAGAAAGCAAAGTTTTTTGTCTGGTTACCACCATATACACACACAATTGTTTGTGTCAAGCTGGAGGTGTCCAGAGATGTCTTCAGGACTTGGACCTGGGTTTCCTGTCGGAGTTCTTTACTCACTGGGTTACCATGACCTCATCATCTTATTGTGAACTTTCTTATGAACATTTCCAAATATTCATTACCTTATCTGAGTCTCCTAGAATTATATATTTCTATTCCTTAATGCATCTTTTGGTGTGTATCTTGGCTTTTCAATTGCAATATTTTTTTATAGGTTGAATTGTTTAGACCAATGATTACAATTGATACAATACATTAACATAAGCAATACTTTGCAATAATTGCTATTCCACCACTGGCTATTCAATCCAATGTGGATTTTGGCCATCTCTCTCATGTGTCTCCATTCTCTTCTGTCTTTTGACATCTCATACCATTTGTTTTTCTTTATCACATTAAGGCCCTCCAGCATGTTATCCATTCATCCTTTTATGTGGCCAATAATTCAATCTTTACCTTTATTCTTCTTCATTAGTTCTACAGCCCAAATAATTCTTTGGCTTCCTCCATCTCTACCTTCATTAGTCCTCTGAAAGTCTATTTCAGTTTCCTAGCTCTAGTGACTCTATTCAACCTTGGATATATATTCTATGCCTCTCATCCTTAGTTTTCATATTGGTGGTTTCCCTCCTATCTGATCCATATAAGTCTTATTTTACAACCAGTATCATCAACATCTGCCAGGTATATTCTGTCCTTCATTCTTATTGGTTTGCCTTACATTTAGATGATGGTTTTGTGTTTCTTTCCCCTGCATACAATTTTAGCTTTTATAATTGAAAGTTATCAGAAGGTTTGACAATCTGCATTTATTCTTTTTTTTATTTCACTGATTCCATTATTAGCTGAGGGAAAATTCAAGCCTAAATATGTCAAATTCTCCATTACTTCAAACTAGTAACCCCATGAAACAAATATAGGTTGTCACTATCATATATTTCCACAGAAGAACAGAAAAACACACAACTGGTTTCAATGATTATAGTCGAAACCGGTCTTGTGTTTTTCAAAAATTATTTTGTCTCAATTGGTATCTTTCCCTCTTGCTTTGTGTCATACACTTAATTTTGTGCTCATTTATCCTTAGAATCAATTCATACAGATAATTTTAAGTTCCTAAAGGATTCCTTCACCGAGAGAACTGATATCTCCAATGTAATTTTTGGAAACCAGTTGCTGTTTTCAAATAATCTGAGAACAGACAAGGTAGTCATTTTTAAATTTTTTATAGATTTTTCATAACCAAAGATAATTCCAATGTTTACCATGCAATAATGGTAACCTGTCGTATCCATTTGAATTAAATATTCCCTCACTTCTACTCAATTCTTTGTCCCTTGCCCACTAATATGATCTAAATTTCTTTGTCCCTATCTAATCAGTATTGACTCCCTGTCTTGTTAATTTAATTTATTATAATTATTAAGTAATAAGTTTAATGATTATTTAATTGATACAAATTGAAATGTTATGGTTGTCTTGAGTATGTATCGGATTTCTGATTAAGGGGTCAAGAATGTGTGTGTAATGCTATAATACATTTTAGATGCTGATGACAATTTGAATGAGATGATATTTAGGAAGAGGTAGGAATGAAGGAAGAAGAGAGAGAGATAAGCACTTTATCTCTTATGGTAAGATAAAGATGCATCAGTTTTGAGTACAATGCTGTCAGAAAACTAGTTAAATATTGCTGTGCTTATTCTGAGTTTGTATTGAAATATGTCACTAAATTCCTTGGCAAACTATTCATACAAAAATAATATTAATAACAGTAATGTATGGAGGAATTTTCAAAAATTGGTCTTTTCACTATATCCAAGGTACCATCGTAAATAAAAATGCAAGTCAAGTGGTTAGGGAAGGAAGGGGGAATTGAATTACAATTGCTTTACAATCCTTTTAACTTGTCATGAACCTGAAGATGTTGTGTGTGTCATGAATAACAATCAGCTAGCATTGATTAAAGAGACATTAATGGTTGACTCCCCATTTGGTTTCCTACATTTGGTCTTTGGGAGTGTTTGGCATATTCTTCTACAAGGGGGTGACAGGAGAATGATTTTTAAGTGTGTTGGTGCTCCAAAGAAGAATTATGTGATTTTTAATATCATTTTCTGGGATGGTTTTCCTAAAATTATTGAAAGGGGTTGTTATGAGAATAGTGTGACATTGTTATAAGGCTCTTCCATATTAGCATGGCAGATCGTGAGTCTTGAAAATGTCCAAAAATAGAATGATTTAATATATGGTTATTACATATCTATTTATCTGACTCCTGGGCAATCTACAAGTAATATTAAAAATCACTTAATTTGAGTATGATTTTTTATGACTTTATTGAATCCATGAATTAGAAAACAATAAAAAACTATGCCAGCCACAAGACATCTCTATCATAAATCCATGTTTTGAAATGATGGTAGAAATCACTTAGTTTATTGGACCGCAACCATTATTAAATAGTCATCTAATTATTTTAAGCATAGTGCAGCTCAGTTCAGCTTGCATGGTAGTAACTATACAACTTCAATACTTTGTATTTATTTAAAAAATATTTCCACTCTAAAAGTTTTTTTAACTTAAGGAAAGTGACTTTCAGAATGGAATACAAAAATTCAACAATCATGGTCGCTCTTATAATAGGCATTTCAGTTACATCAGAACAAGGTTCACAGACAACAAAAGCTGTAACTTTCTAAAATCTCATTTGTGCTTTTCTTAAATGATGTTATTCTTTATTTTCTCCAGTTTGATTTTTTTCTGTGCACCCCTGATTAGATGGTTGAATTTTGAAACTGTGTATTTAAATAACATTTATTAGGTATTTATTATTCTAGAGGATGTAATTGTGCTTTCTAGCCCTGCAAAGCATTTTGCAGTATATTTTCTCATTCTCATTGATTTTATGTGATCAAATGAGCAATACCAGTACTTATTGGTGTACCTTATGTTAATCATTGTTCCTGAAAGTTAGTGAATTGGTAATTATTGATCATGAGAATCCTATGATATCTTATACAGTACAAAAAGGAAGGTTTATACTGGAATAATGGCTGCATATGACTTTCAAAGACATAGGCTATATTATTTTATGGAGTGATTTAGGAATTACACTTCTAAATACAGCAGTTCAACCAGCAAGTCCTTTTCCACACTATTTTCTATTGAACAAGAGTTCAGGAACTAATCTTGACTTTTCCAAAATATAATATTGAAACTTGAAATTATGAAAATTGTCAAATGCCCCAGGTGAAACATTAGCAACCAACCATAGTATTTTATTTCATTTATATTTATTGCTCAATAAGTTGATAGGTGCATTATGTAGCATGTGAGTGGTATCACAGTGTGGTTAATGAAGCCTACATGAGAAATGATTTTGAGGAAAGAAAATTTCTTGCAATAGGTATCTCGTCTTTTGCTGTAATTTATTACATTGTTTGCTATATGTATTTTCTTGAAATTCTAGCATTTTCTGCCTTAACAAAACAATAACTGTCTTCAGTCACTTTAGTAATGTTATGTGATAATAAGAAATGTTAAATGCAATGTGTGTTCAAGTGCATTTATAAATTTTAAGTCCAAGTGCTATTATATGATTCCTTTATTTTTCCTGGTTAAGAAGCCTTTTTGTCATTTACTGCAATAAGTCTGCCTTTCAGAATCTTTGTAAATCTTTAAAATTATTTGGAATGAAATGGCAAGAAATGTGATTAATATAAACCTGTCCTGAAACAGTATTTTTTCTTTGATGGACCCATACATAATATCCTGACTATTCAGGTAATATTGGACGCTGCAATTCAAATAAGAAAGATAAATACCTTATGTCATATGGTAATAATCTTCTGGACTGTAAAACTATGATGAATTAATTATCATGTAGAGGAAATTAAGGTCAATCCATCAATCTTTATTGGAGGATTATCTCATGACTTGGGTTCAAATGCTAAAAACTATTATTTAAAATAAATGTCTTTTAAAACAAATACCTAATTGGTTTGTACTCTTTTAAGTTTGGATATGCCATTTTGGTGATAAATGGAGGAGCAGGATAAAATTACCTCATTACTGTTATTTTAATAATATGTAAAATTTGCAAGTTAATTTATTGAAAAAACCGTTTCTAAATTTATGTAGTGGTATTTGGGATAATTAATTATTTGTGATAACAATGAATGTAATAAAACTCTGAAAGTAAATATATTTTTATTGCATAGTAAATAACCTTGAAGATAAATCCAACATCCAGGTTTAAGAATTAATTATATTCTCCATTTCTTCTAGACTTTAAGTTGAAGTACCGACTTAGGAGGTAAATTAAGGATAAGATATCGTATCATATAATTTTCCTAGCTTTAATAGGGTTGAAAGTCTGTTTCCATGGTAAACTTTGCTTTATTAATGTCTTTCGGACTTAATGTTATTATTTTGCAATTCTCCATAAAATATTGGAAACAGTGGAAAATCTAAATGAGTCTTTCATTTCGTACTTGCTTTCCTCGTGTGTTTACTTATTTAAACGAGGGTTATTGATTCATTTTCTGTTTCGTGACTACCAGAAAATCGATTTTTCGTGAATCAGTGGCGCACAAATGTTATTCTGAACAGCGTGGATGTTTCGGTTGTACTTCTTTCAGTGGAAATCAATTGTTTAATTTACGCTATTTTATCTATGCAGCGTAGTGATGAATAACACATTGAAGCACAAGAGAAAAACAGGTACGGATTTGTACTCGTAATAATTATTAATGTATCAAATACCCATCGTTCCCTCTTTCAAACGGTTACCTCACCTTTATAGGGAATAATCATTATGAATTCTTTCACTTCTGTTAAAAGTCTCTGATTGCCTAATTATTTCTAGTGTTTGGAATGATTTTTTTCGAATTTTCGCGTCTACTATAGGCTGCCGCAAGATTGTTCTCGGCAAATATCGCGCGATCGTTTTGAAATGGGAACAAAAATTCAACGCAAGAAGGGTGGATTAGCGTTTTACGAACTTCCAAATTCTGTGAGATCCAGCGCTGAAATAATAAGCGAAGCTCGGATTGAAATGGCTGGAAAAAGAAACGGGATAGTGGCGATGGCCCCTGGCGGTATTCGACCCGTGGACACAAAAAGACCCTTTACCCCTCGAGATAGCCAAAGAACATTGTTTGGAAGAGCTGGAAGGGTTGGAGTTAGCCGACCCCCGAGTGCAGTAAGGTAAGCGAGAGCTTTTTTAATTTGTAATGTGTATCGGAAGTTTTAGTGTTTTAAAAATTTCTCCCTGGAACCCTCTTTGCACAGTCTTAAATACTTGCAAACGGAGAGGATAGATGCAGAAGTGCCCAAACCGGTACCATGGCTAATTACGAAACCACCACGGCCAAGTCAGCAGACCCTAGTAAAACGAAATGAAACGGTGAAATTCCCAATTCCATCGTTGTGCTTGTCACTTAATCATCCCAACAGAGTGAAATTACCAGATTTACCTAAACCGACTAAACAAGATTTGAAGTCTTCAAGACAGATACGACTTCAGTTTCATGCTGCATCTCTTGTTAATCGTAAGTCTTGAATTTTGGTTTGAAAATTTAATTTTCCATGGGAATATACTAATAAGTTTATGTAGATATTCACTTGAATTTAAAATAAATATATATGATAAAAATCATTGGCAGTCGAGTATAAAAATTTAGGATTGAGATGAATTCCACAAAACATTATAATGCCCAACTCAACGATTTATCAAATCCCTCTTATTCCCGTTATGATTCCTACCAGCCCTCATTCTGTCTACAATCCCAAGGCTTTCATACCCTACATTCTCCCCTCTATCAGTCTTTGACTAGGCATCTCCTCTGAATGACTACCGTCCAACTCTCCTGTCTTCTTTAGATTTGACTCAGAAAATACCTCTCCTCTCCTACAATGTCCATCCTTTATTTGTTTGTTTTTCTCTGTCCATTTTACTCCCTGCATAATTCACCACACCTACATCTCAAAAGGACCTAATCTACACTCATCATTTATTTATTATACAATTTGCCCCCACACAGCACTAAACGACCAATTACGGTGGGCAGTATAACATTTTTAACAACAATGACAAAACGTTCATGCCCAAGGTGGAGATTGAAAAATCCACCTAATCAGGATTCGAACCCACGACTTCTGGTTTGGCAGACGAGGACGTTACCCCACTGCTACCGAGGCCAGCTTTCTTCTTCAGTGACCAAATTCTGGAACCAAAAAACCTTTGCTCCACAATAGTTTTCAGTAAAATTTTCTTTATGTATTTATTTAAGGTTCCTGTCATAAATCCTTTCTTGTCATATATTTTTCTGATACCGTGCCACTAAATTTGTTTACGTGAAATACACTATCCAAATAAGACAATTTTCTACCTGTTCCAGTTTGATGTCCTACTGACCTCATACTTAAGGTAGCTCTTTAATTTTAGAAAATCTCATTACTTTTGTTTTCTTATTATTTATTTATTCACAAACATCTCACATTAATCATGTATTACACTCAAGTTATGTTGTCCTCTGACTGGATGATAAGCCATTGCATAGTCATTTATGAAACTAAATTGAAATTATTTCCCACCCCCTTCACAGATTCCAGAATTTACCATGGTTCTATACCATTTCCTCTGAAGACAAATTAAGAAGCTTAGATGAAAATACCTAGCCTGCTTTAACTCCTCTGCCTAACATTGGTCATCCATATTGCCTACCTGATACTCTTATTGATTAAGCTGAATCATATATAAATTTCAGATGAGATGCCTATCCTATCATATCACTCTTGTTTTCTGTAAAACTTCCATCAGTTTCAGCCACTTCTTTCTATTGAATACTCTCTTTCTTTAACTGTTTTACCTTATTGAAAGCAAACTTTACCCACGAAACTAATAATATTGACATACTGTGGGTCTTTAGTTAGCTCTCCTATACATATTTAAGCTTTGATTTGTGTTAACACAAACTTTCATTGTATTTCTATCAGTGCCTGAAGAGGATGAAGAAATGTTACATTTTGAAACTTCTGAAGGATCACAGATATTATGTAAAACACATGGATTTGATGGTAAAGTGAAAAATAAGAAATATAGGAAACTCTCCGAGAAGAAAATAAAAACTGATATTGGCGATAAATCAGAAACTGTGACCAAAATTACACAGAATTCACCAGCAGATGAATTCAAATCTGAGAAAACATGTGTGGGACATAGCAACTCTCAAATATGTGGTACGCCACTACCTGCCAAAGTCTCTCATATATTAACTGACACAATCATCAGTCAATTTACTCATGGCACATCCAGAGGAAGTTTACATGTATCTGATACATCTACCAGCATTAATAACAATCAGAAAACTTGTATTTCTGATGCAGGAGAATCAAGTGAGGAACCCTATAAAAGAAATTCACATGAACGAGAAGTAGAAATAAGGGGTAGTTGTTTTGATCAAATAGTGGATTTGACACAGAGACTTAATTCAGAATCAAGTGATGGTAAGTTGTATTTGAATACTTCCCAATTAATTTTTTTTGGTATAATTATATCATGACAATTTATCTGGAATATGCCACAGTATTAAATTTATCAGAATTTACTGGATGTGATATTTGAGATAAGTATGTATGTCTACTTGTCTTCCAGAAAATAATGAACCAAAAGTAATTTCACTCCTCCAAAATCTTTATGAGGTGTTGGAGTCTAATAATTTATTGGGCACTAAGTTGAGCTCAAAGAATAAAGCTCTAATTCTCAGGTCTCTCTACAAGTTTGTTGAAAGATCTTCTAATGAGTTGCTGTTAGAAGTGGCACATATAATTTTGGCAGTGAGTATATATAGTTTTAACATTTCTTTGTAAATGAAATACCTTTTAATATCACCACCACAGTATTCAACCCTAATGCTGATTTTGTTTGGTAAAGGTGGAGCTCACCTAGTACAATACTAAGCCTAATGGAATGTGAAAATCAAATGTTAAAAGTCAGTTCATTTTCCTGTGCATCCTTCATTTATTACTTAAAAGGAAAAATTTATCCTAACTGTAAGAGATGCTATGTAATTTTAGATAAAATTTTCAAGTAAAACAATTGATACTTTGGGCTGGGAACATGGTAAATAATCCAAATGACCTGGATTGTCTTTTATTAATTTCCAGCTTTGTTTGGAATAAATAAACTCAATGAATCGTTATCAGTTTTTTCTTGATCTCATATCTGATTAAATTATTTGTCACTTGATATTGGCATATAAAAGTTTTCTGAAATTCTCTTCTTGGGAATGATAAGTATAGGTTTTTGGTTTTTATTTGACATCATAACTAGGATGAAATAAGTGTTACTGCTATCCTCAGTTAATACTAACAATGTGTTGTAAGCTTTAAACTTGCATTGAATAGAAGGGCAATGGCTACCAGAGCTCACACAGCTCTGGTAGATCCTTGTACTTATGTACTCTATTCATAAGATAAAAATTCATTGGCTTAGGATATAATAATAATTGTAATATTATATATGTTGTTGTATTCAAAAACGTTATACATAAATATTAAAATGTTCCTAATGATTTAGATAAATACCTCAACATTAAAATGGCAATAAAGGAATACTCGTAGCTTTGTGTTCCATTATTGGTTTTATATGTGAACTAGTTTAATATAACAGCTATTTTTTTGTTTTAATCTTAATAAGTATTCTACCTTTCTGATAATATAATATGTCATTGCAAGCTTTTGGTGGAATATAAATAATCTTATTTACGTAGGCTACTGCCTTCACCACCACCACCAAATGTAACATTTTTGAAAGATTGTAAAATCAGTCGGCATTTGTGTCTTATCATGTTCATATAATTCTAACATTGACTAAAGATAGATAATTAGTATTTTAAATATTGCATTTGATCACAAGAAATATTATTTGTCAGACAAATGTCAGTTCCTCTTAAAAATTAAGAAAAAGTTGATATAGCAACTATGAGCTGCTTAGTAGTGACATATTTCAATAAAATTGTCATTTTTGACAAAATTATGGTTCTACTGACATTTGTGAACTGTGGTATACCAATGATAAATGCCCTCTAATCCTTTCCTTGGAATTTATTTTTCTCTCACTATCTTTTCTTAAAGCTATCTGTTACGGGGAATAACTTGGCTGGTGTATGCAAATTGATCTTCAAGGTATCTCGAAGTGACAAAAATGATCATTTATTCAAGCAAGGAAACATACTTGGTGAGAAATTAAAGTTCTGAGTCATACTTAACATTTTCTGTTTGTCACTTTACTCATCATCCCTCTCTATCTTGTAAGCCATCCTAATTTATCTCTTATTTATATATTTCAATAGACTAAGGGAATTTGTTGCATTGGAATTTATTTATTTCTTGAAATATTTATTCCTGGCTATTAAAGTAAATATGTATGTAATTGATGATTCTCTGAAATTATAAGGCATGACACTTTTAAATAACTTCAACACAGAATATTAAGAATAAGCAATTCCTTGTATTATCACATTAGCTTTATTCTTCATCAAAGTTCAGGAAGCATTGCATTCTGGCAGATCAAATGAATACATGGACAGTGGCATTCCATCTTTCATTCAAGTAGTAGAATGCCTCAAGTATTACAACATGTATCACTATAATTAAAAAAGATAAAGTTATATGATTTCATCCTGGAGATGTACTTGGTTCTCCTAAACCAGAACAATGTTGAATGATTTGGTGTTTTCCTGGAGTATTTTGTGCTGAAGTCCTCTTAGGTCCTCCACAGGTAAGATAGTTTTCAGTCGATATTTCAGTGACCAACTCTATTATCATCTTGAGGGGGTTGAACACCCTGAAGAAAATGGTAGTTTGGTTACTAATGCATCAGCTGAAAACTATCTAACCTGGTGGAGGATATGAGAAGACCACATCCATAGAAAAATGATATTGATGATAGTAAAGTAGCACTTTTTAACCAACTTAAATCATTTTAAAATAGATATTTATGCTCTGTGTCATATCAAAACTTAAGAAGTATCAAGTCTAATTACCAATATAATATTTTAATTAAAAAGGTTGTCATAAAAACCTCTAGTACTAAATTGTTTATTATGAGTCTTTATGTTAGGTTGTTTGAATTTCTTAAATCATATTACTCTCTGTCGTCAATTTAACATGGTGTGATGACAATAGTCTACATTTGAAGATTGATAAATCTAACTTGATTCATCTTATTTATCACATCTCATAAATGCATAGATACCTTGAATTGATTGGTGAAATACAACTATGGCATTAACATAATTAAAATTATTTTAATTTGAAAATGTCTGTATTCATACTTTTCTTTAACCTCAGAAATATTTTTTCTGTTATTTAAATTTTATCATTGTAATATAAGAATGAATACTAAGTATTAAATTATGGACTCTTGACTTGGTTTAATCTCATGGAAATTCTTTTCCAGAGCTGTTTGTTAATGCTCTGGGTACAGCTGAGCCCATGGAAGATGCTGAAGCTTGTGTTTATGGATATGGAGCTTTGAAATTTCTTTTGATGAACTCTTCATTGTTAAGGAAACTCTTAAGCTTTGGAGCATTAGAATTAATGGTCCTCCATATGAAAGTTATCAACAAATGGGTAAGTAAAATTGTATCATTGGGTATATCCATTTTTTCTAGCCTTGTTTTCTAGAAGGATGGTTTTTGTAATAATAAAGAGAATATGTCAGTGACTAATTTAGGGTAGCTTGCAAGGAATCATTGAAGGAAAATTCAGTTTTGTTAATACATAAGCTTGATTGAATCCATTCTCTCTCATTTTCCCAGTACTACTGACTCCTTCCACCAAAAAGTGCCCCCCCTCCATGTCAATAGTAGAGCTTTGCTATAATATCATGACCAACTTAATATTGCATAAAATTTTACTATTAGGAAAGTTCGTATTGGAAGAGATTAGTTCATAAAAAAAGAAGTTCATATTCATTAGAATTTATTAGTTCATATTAGATTCATTTGTTATAAAATTGCAGGTAAATTCTTGGATTGTGGTGACAAATTGAGCTATTTAGTTGTTTGGGATGTTTTAGGCAAGTCTTATGGAAAACTTCCCCCTGGAACACAGGGCATACCCTTTTCTGTTCTTAATGGGCCTAGCCAAGGGTTTAAACTCACTGAAGATATTTTGATTTATAGAGAATATTGGATTTTTAAAACAATAGTGATACTGGAGCTATTATTATAAATTGAATGATATAGAGTGTAACATAAATAGTTATATAAGAATAGAATAAAAAATTAATGGATTAATAATTAATCACTCAAGAGTCTGATATTAAGTCTCTCTAAAAATATTTTCAGCAAGCTAAATATGTATCCAATTAAGTAAAACTGCAAACTGGTACAATTTAAATGAAGTAAAGATGTATGTAGAAGTGATGTGAAGGAAAGAAATATTTGTTTTCCCTATAGTAAAAATGAAGCTTAATTATAAATGGAATGACTGTTTGTAATGGGTTATTTCAGAAA
Source organism: Rhinocypha anisoptera (assembly GCA_011762765.2). Lineage (NCBI taxonomy): Eukaryota > Metazoa > Arthropoda > Insecta > Odonata > Chlorocyphidae > Rhinocypha > Rhinocypha anisoptera. The sequence continues at coordinate 3,088 of WURS02218125.1, read as the reverse complement.
CTGGAAGGGGAGATTATATCAGAACAAACAAGCCATGCATTATTCCAACTGACTGGTGCCTTGAGAAATGTTGCTGGAGAGGATGGAGAACCATTCCCAGAAGCATTTGTCACTTCAGGAGTTATTAATGAACTCTGCAGCACTATCTATCTTTTTTCATGTGATCTGGATATTATCAGTAATGTTTCACGGACTCTAAGGCAAGCTTTAAATCATATTTTAGTATCTCCGTTTCCCTACTTCTGAAATGCAAAATACTTTTTTAATAGTACGTAGTTATATGTAATATTTAGTAATTATTCTTTCATGATTCCATTCTTTACAGTATATTGTCAACCCATGACATATGTTGCTCTGCCATTATGGATCATGAGTACAGCATAAAGACACTGGTCAAACTCCTTAAAAAATTTCCAGGCAGGCAAGACATTATTGTACGATTGTGTTATGTCTTGGGAAATATAATGGCCAAGAGTGATAATGCAAGACTAAAGGTAGGAGAAATTGATGATGATTAATTTAAAAAATGAAAAATTTTATAAATGACGTAGAAATAAGTTCTTAATTTTTCACCAAGTGACACCTAGGACATTAGTAACTTCTCCTAATGTCCTTCCTACAATGCCCACTCAGGTATTTCCAAATTCTATCCAAATAACTGAAGTGATCCATCTGTTATTCTTGATCCTCATCTATATTGATATTTAATTTTAGTCTTTTATATTTTGAATGGACTTATAAAGTATTGGGCTCTGCAACTACTGCAAAGCCCTAGAAGTTCCAATCTGAATGGCCTTTATTAATTAATTCTCCTATAACTAAATGTTATGATGTTCTGATTGTCCTGTATGAAGCCTTAGGTAGCTCAAGGAATAGAACAGGGAGATTTAATTAGGAAATAACCTTAAGAAAATTATGTGCATGTGCAATAGGGCTTAGTGAACTCTCACCTCACTCAAACCATCTGCATTGATTTTTATGATGTTGACTTTCAACCCTTCTGACCAAATCTTTACTCTCCCTACTCATATGCCCTCTCTTTATCCTTCTATATTTCTTTAAGACCCACTGTTTTCTCTCTCACTATTTTTAACTAATCTAAATGTATATTCGTACAACATATTAAATATATTTATTCCTCCATTTAAGAAAGGGATGACCATCTGATTCAAAGCATTCTAGCTGACCGGGTTAGCCTGGTGGGTAACGTGCTTGCCGGCTAACCCAAAGGTCGTGGGTTCGAATCCCGCCCAGGGCATGATTGTTGTGTTTGTCCAGATGGTTTATTTATGAATTGAAGAGGTGCGAAATGACCAAGGCCGTCGAAGCACCCTATAAACTAAAATACTACTACTCAAAGCATTCTACAGAAATTAAAAAGCTCATAATTTTTCCTTTCTATCACTGCAGTCATTTAATCTAACATACTTTGACTATTATATTTAAAAACTCTCTCTGTAATATGGTATTATTATATATGCTAGATGACCATAAACGGAATAAATAATTATTACTTCATTTATGTTTGGTTAATATCTAAGTTATATCTAGAATAGCCTTTTTTAGCAATCATGTTTGCTATATTTATTTAAACTGCTTGTCATATATTTTACTTTTTACAGTTTTATTATGAAGAAGATTCTTTGACATGTCTCATAGAATTGTTATTCAAGTACATGAAACTTACATCAGCTATATCACATGACAGTATTGAGACCCAAATGAAATCCCAGACAACTACATCTAACAGTTTGATAGATGATGTACTTATCAAGGTTTGTACCTAATTACTTTTCAAATAAAAAATAGTATAAGTAATATTCCAAGGGAATTGTTCAGAATAGCAGTCAAAATTAATTCTTAAATTAATGAGATGAAATTGCTTTCCAAATCTTAGCTACATAAAATTATTTTTACTATTAACTTTGGAAGTTAATATTAATATTTTTGTAATTTTCATCCAGGATAACATTATAGAACACAGATTTCGTTTTCTTTTATCTGACACTTGTATTTAAGTAACTTTTGGCATCTGGATTAAAAAATGACCCCAGGTTTTGTCTATCATGTCAACCTTTTAAGCTACGGGCTTCTCTTTGTCCCAAAAGTCATAAAAATGTGCATACAAAGGAGAAAATATCAATATACTGTTTGCAAAGAGTAATTTTATTCATACAAAGGTTATATACGAGTATAGTTACTGCAAGTTAAATTGTGTTCATACAAATAGTAATGTTCTTTTACCAAATGTCAAACATACATATCAAGGTAAACCTTTTTGCTCATAGATTTTTCTCAAGTGTTTAAACTGTGGACAATCTTGCTTAATACTCCAACAATGGTCAGCCATCATATGTAACCCCATCTAATTTGATAAGTTACCTCCATAATCTTCAAATCTTGGTGGAATCGCTCACCCTGCACATCATTGACATGTATAGCAAAATGAATCAGGGCTATTTAAGCACTTATCAATGCAAAAAAACAGATGCAGACATAATCTAAAGGAAAGGAAATAAGTTCATATGTAAATAAAAAACTAAACACTGCTATTACTAACCTGGTATAAAAACAAGAAAAGTCTGCTTGAGTATGCACTTCACTATGCAGAGTGACACAACATATTACTACATTTTTTTTTGATTGACTGAATAGCCTAGACAAGGCTAAGTATGAATCTGTTTCTGCTGGTTTCCTATGGTGTCATTCCTCCTTGCTAGTCGGAGAAGGTTTACTGAAGTACTAAAGTCAATAGGAGAGCACTGGTGCTTCTTATGATCCAAGCTCGATCCAGTAGAGAGTGGTTACATAAATATAAGGTGTAGAGAAAAAGCTTGTCGTTACAGAAGAACTACAGTTTCGAAATCAGCATGCCTATTTTACACTAAAACAGCTGAAAAATCAAACTCAACAGAAATTGTTCCTCTGTGTAATCAATTTATGAACAAATCTCAATTTCTTAAAGTTAACTTAACTTTAAGTAACGTTAACTTAACTCGCGCCATCATCAGGACCTGATGATGGCGCGACGCGTCGAAACCTAGGTCGGCATTAAAGTTTTTATGTGGAACTACAAAGTCTTGTTTTC
>WURS02217804.1:0-20057 GCA_011762765.2 Rhinocypha anisoptera | reverse complement strand
GTTGTTCCAATGTTCTAAGTTGAAGGGGAGTGGCGGAGGGCGGGAGAGAGGCAAGTATTCCTACTTTGTATTCCCTCCTGTGGCCGTGCTATTTTCTATATATGTATATATATATATATATATACATACACACACGCACATATATATATACATAATGACTTTTGTGGTAGAGTAAGACATCCCCGACAGTATTCTCTTGTTTTATTGTCTCTAGAGATTCACCTCTCTTCAGAGTTCATTTGAATGATAATCACTTCGCTCATTATTTTTTTTCCATCATCACAGGGTAAAAATAAATTTATATTTACCGTATTATTGTTTATAAATGATATAAATTATATATACATGCTTTCAGTTTATAAAATACTACGTGAATAATTTATCGCAGTTCAATCATAGAAATATTCTATAGAACATGACAAACAGAATTCTGGGTGCGAAATTGAAACATGCCAGGGACGTTTTAAATTTATGTATACAGAAAACTTATCTTAAAATTATCAACTTCGTCTACGTCTACGAAATACCCTGCAAGCCGTCGCAAGGGCGTGTGGCAGGGGATTAGTGAACCATCGCCAAGGCATGCATTCCTGCATGCATATATTTGATATAATCCACATGCAAGGAAACTACTTACATGCAAATATTTCAATGACAAAAGAAAATACATGTCACGCGGGAACAAAATCAATTCAAATTTAATTATTAAAAACATGAAGGATAATATACATAGATACACTAGCTAGCCTAACTATTATCTCCGAGCTTGTGGTCATATTTATTTTGGTCACTAATCGTCCGTGGGAATAAATGACATTTTATATCTATCTGTTCGCCACACTATGTCTCTGATTTCATGTACGTGATCTGATCTACCGTAGTATGTCGGGATTTGTAATATATATTTGACTTCTTCGCCTCTTCCTGAAATCTGTACAATAAATGTAACCTGTACTTCAACCTACGCTCACTAAGTGGTACCCGACATAATTTCTCCAATAAGCTTGTTACATTGGTCACGGTGGTCGTAACAACCTTTCAGAAATGCAGTTCTACGCTGAACTCGATCTAAGTCCAACACCAGTTCTGTCCCACGAGGGTCCCTTACATTCGAAGCATATTCGAGATGGGACCTAACTAATGAAAAGTAACATCCCTCTTTTACCGTCTCATTACATTTCCCTTGTACCCTTCTTATGAATCCTAACTTTTTATTTGCTGTTCCACAAATCTCCCGAACATGTTTTTCCCATGATAGATCTTTGTTATTGTAACACCTAAATATTTAGTACACTCTGCGTTAGTTAAATTTGTTTCCTTATCGTTGTAAAAGTTTTCGGGTGTTCTGAACTTCCTCCAAAAGTTCATCGACACCCACGTTTTCAAAATGTATTCTAACTTCCATATTTCACACCAGTTTTTAATCGCATTAAGGTCCTTCGACAATGAGTCCCTATCCTCCTCAGTAGAGATATTCCTGCATACTACCGCATCACCAGCAAACAGGCGAATATAGGATAGGAACTTAGATATAACAAGAAATATCAACTTATATGGTCGATACAAGTAGCAATATGATATAATTTACATAAATATTACATAATGTGTTATATCAGGATGATTCTGAGATACATAGTTTATTGAGCATTTAGGTTCTCTCAAGCTTAGAGCTTGTCGAAAGGTGCCTCAATTTGGTTAACAGACCTGTAAAAGTCTTCTCAAAAGTATTAAAATCTCTGTTTAATTATCGAATTCAATAGCCTCCTGATAACATTTGCTTTTTTATTTCTCATTCTGTCCAGGTTCTATATTTCTATTGGTTGGTAATAAATTTAGACTATGGTACAATATAGTTTATCCATTTGAATTATTTTTATTTGTACAAAATATTTGTGTCATGACCATCTGGAGTTTATGTTCTACATTTGCCGTGAAATTATTACATTTTATCTGTAATCTGTTAATGAAATAACACTTACTAATTAAAATTCATTGGTATAAATAATTTCTAGGGAATGTTCTGGTCATTTTACACGTGGGGTTGAAAGAGAATTTTTCTTAATCATTATTCCCCTGCCTAAAAATTAACTTTAATATTCGTTTCGTAATAAAGTCTGCATTAAATTTCCTTGGAACTTTCGAACTCCAATGTAATTAACTGTATTGATCTCAAGTGAATTTTAATTACTAGAAATGTTTTACACTCCTCGTCGAATCAACGAGAATTAAATCCTATCCGTTTAGGATTTTATCATGTTAAAAGGCCATTTGATGAATCCGAATGTCCTTAGCGTCACCTCTTCTGCTACGTACCCACTGCTTATTTCAGAGAGTGTGACACTTTTACTCATCACATGACGGATAGTTTTATTGCTCTAGTGTCTCTATACAAATTTGCTACGCACATAAATAGTAAAATGTCGACCACACGAAGAGGACCTGCTGATATAGGCAACCCGTGCATGCATGCCTGTCGTGCGGGTGGACACATATCCAATATCACTGTCACTTTTTAATCTCTCGAAATCTTTTGCTCGTGAAATCGATTATAAAAACCTTTTTCGCTTCGATAATGGCTAGATAAAGGTACCTTACCGTAACGTCTAGCCTATTGTTGTGATGTTGTATACTGGCCATTTGTTTCATTGTTATTGATGTGGAGTAGAATTTTGGATGGTTGATTGTTGGAAAGTATTTATTTGGTGTTTGTGTAAGGGGTAGGGCGGGGAATATTATTACGGGAGCGGGAAGCTTACGAGCTCGTTCTTTTCTTGTTCGGTTCCCGCGGCGTGTCGCCGCGTGAATCTCACGTCAAATTCGCCCCTTTTGTCTGATTTTTGTTTTCTCCTCTCCTCTCTCCAGTGTTCGACGCCGGTGCCAAGTTCCCCGGTGGCGTCATCTCCGGAAACTATTATCGCCTCGGGGATTTCGACGAGTGCGTGTCTGCCCGCGGCTCGGACCGGCATGGCGCACCCGTGAGCGGAAAGTACTGCCTCGCCTCGGTCCGGATCTCCGAGGACGCCCTTTCCAAGTCGGCGAGACGGCTCGCCGCCGACGACGACGGCTCATCCTCATCCTCCGCCTCCCGCCGCCACGACCCCTTCGCCATCGACTTCGACCCGATGACCTCCGTGTGGGAAGTCGTCGAGGTGAGAGTGAGACGCAACACCAAAGAGAGGGAGAGAGAGGCGGGAAGAGAGACCACCGTTTCCCCAACCATCGTCGCCTTCTTTCCCCCTTTTCGCCACCTCTCTTCCTCCACTCCCACATCCCCGTCCTTCCCCCATCCACATTCCGGCTTACTTGGGTAGGGCGGCCGTGGTCGTCGTCCGAAAATTCGCCGAAAACGATCGAAAATTTTGCGTTATCTTTTTCTAAAACTTCTATGGTCCAGCCGCACGACCTTTCCTACGATTTCGCCTTATCGTAATTGCCCCAGTGAAAAACACGGGTGGAAAATGATGAATTTGTCCAACAGTTTTAGAGTTCAAAAACATCTGTGGTAATGAGTGGCATTTAAAGTGTCCTCAATTTTTTTTTTCGATTCAGTACGAAGGTCAGGTCTTTTCGCAGTTCTTGTTAATCAAATCCAAAAAGATGATATGCATTTTTACTCGGGTTTTGATTATTTTCGCTTGCTAGTGAAACCAGTGGTTGTTAAATTCATCGATGCTGATTGACATTGTCATGGAAACAGCAATAAAATACAAGAGAAAAGTTTAATAGTGGGTGAGTTGTAGCAGAAATTTACTCAGTATAAGATCGGTAATGAATATAGAATCGAGAGGATAGTTCACCTCTTTAAATGTCAATAAATTTGTCTTGAAGTATTTCGTGAGGATCAACAAAATGCTGGTAGCCCTTGATGTTGCACTCTGTTGACTCAATATGCTCATTTTTAAGTAATTGCAATGGGACCAATTTGAAAGGCCTGATTTTTCCACTAGGAAAAAATAATGTGAAACTATGAATATGTTTATGGGAAGTTCGCTTGTATTCTTCCTCCAATATTTTATATATATTCGGCCTCTTTCATTTGTGATTGCACTGTGGTGGCAAATCGGCAAATCTTGATTTTATTAAATGAATTTGACAATTTATTTATTTATTTATTTATTTCGTTCAAAGACAGCACAACGTCTTTGAACGAAATAGATATAATAGATAATGAATATCAAATTGGAAACGATTAATTATGCAATGTTATTTGGCGATTGCTTTGTTATTCGTTGATAATGTATGCGTAACAAGGAGTCTGGACAACCAAGGAGCATTGTTGGTGTGGATTAGGGAAGTCAGTGCGCCACCATACTTAAGCTAAGTTGAGTTTGATGTTGCGTGTGTAGTTCACGACACCACAGCACTGCAGACACTGAGAATGGAACTGTTTGGATGGATGGACACTGGATTCTAAAGCCCAAAAAAAACAGGTCCACTCATTTAATTTAGATAACATTTATATGTAGAGACTGAGATCAATACTACCTTTCATAATGTTGTAGATATATTTACTGAGAAATCACAAAAAGTTAAAAATGCTTGGCATTATCATTTGTCATGTATTTGTTCTCGTTTTTCTGTGAGTAAATATGTAAAAAAATGGTAGGAACATGGGTATTGAAGAGTACATGTTTTCCATGTCAATTTTTGTAGACCAAGTAAGACAAAGCTGGTGAAAATAATCTAGAGTTAAACCAAAAATATTTTTCCCAAAAAACTGAACTGTAAGGTAACAGAAATTGGGAAAAGGATCCTTACCCTAAGTGTATGCCATTGAGAATTAGGGGTGATTATGTTTTCAGCATGCTGATTCTTATTTCATTTTTTTAATTCAAAGTAATTTTACTTTTGAAATGCAAAACTTTATTCGCTGTTCGCCCCTTTGCCATGTCTAGTATCAAAATATTAATTATGTCTTTTATGAAATTCCAGCATAAAGGTGACAAATCCAAGCACCGACGTGATAAACTGAGGTGGGGATTCTGCTTGCCATCATCCTGCTCTTCCGAAGACCTTGAAACTGCCCTCAACCATGTCCTTCAGAAGGCCAGGTCCACTCTAGGAATAGTGGCGATAGCAGAAGTGGATGAATCGCTGTGCACGGTGGAAGAACCAGTTACATTTTCTGGATTTGATTATGCCTTTTGGTAGGAATGTTGTCCCACCTTTTATTTAAAAACTTCCCATCACCATATAAAACTTCTTCTTCCTTCCAGGATTAGACTTTATTAGCCTGTCCTGGCTTCATTTCACCATCTTGTTTTCGGTCTTCCGACACTTCTCTTGCCTGTTGATTGATATTCCATCACCTGCTTTGGAATTCTCCCATTTGGCATTCGATATAAGTGTTCCTTCCATCTATTCTTGTACTCTTCTAATTTATCAGTGATTGCCTGGACACCTAGTTCTTCTCTTATATGACTATTGCTTAATTTATCAATTCTTGTTCATCCTTTCACTGATCTTAAAAATTTCATCTCAGACGATTCCATCTGCCTTAATTCATTTTTTTTGGTGCCCAAATTTCTGACCCATACAATACAGTAGGGATCGCCATCACTTTATACAACTTTATTTGTGTTTCTTTTCTTCTTTTATTTTTCAAAGTTATATAAAACTATTGAATAAAATTGACATCCGACAGGTATTTATGGAATTTTGGTAATTAAAGTTTTAAAATTTATATAGTTAAAAAAAATATTTTTTCTTGAATTCATCATTTCAGTTGATTAAGTAAATGAGGTAAAATGGGGAAAGGCATATTAATATAACAGTGGCACAAGCCAGTTGCACCTCTGATTCCAGTTAGAAAAGATAGGAAGAGTCTTCCTCCTACTTTCATCACCACTGAATATTGTTTACCAACTCCAATTCAATTTCTACCCAACCCTTCACATTGGCCCCATTCCATATCTGAATTAACAATCATGAATCATTAGCTCACATCCCTCTTCTCCTTTTGCCTCCCACCATTCTTCTTTCAAGAACCGTTTTAAAGTATCAATTATGGCTTCCCTTCCTTCTAATGTTTCCCCAATTGACCTCTGTTCTGATGTGTTCTCATGAGTTGTCCTTCATGTGGGTTTTCCCATTCTTGTAAATAATCAGATCTTAAAATTAAGTACTAAGCCTTTATTACTTCCAACTTCCCCCCCACATCATACCCCTTTCCACTTGCTGCCTTCTTCCTTTCTGATTCCCCTTCCCCCGGTTTTATGGTTACACCAAAGGATACCACTGCCTGATTTTTTTTGTTTTCCCTACCCCATTTTCCCTTTCTCCACTCATTTGGAGGCCTTTCTCTTAAACACACCTCAAATGGTAGAGTGTTTTTTTCCCTGCTGCCCCTTTTATTTTGCAACTGCTTTCCTCCCCACCCTCACTCCTTCCCCTACTGCTCTCTGCTTTAAATTTCTGTCTATTTTTCTAATCAATCAGTGATAACCCCTCTATGTTAAGTTTAGGGTTAACATTAAGTTAAGTAGGGATCACATGGGACCCCTCATGAGACAGGATTGGTGTCGGAGTCAGATCGAATTCAGTGCAGAGCAGCCAGATTTGTGAAAGGTTGTTAAGACCAACTTAGCAGTGTAAGAAGCTTATTGGAGAAATTAGAATAAGGAACCACTTGACAAATGTGGATTCAAGTACAGGTTGGATTTGATATGCAGATTTCGGGAAGATCACTTCAGTGAAGATATCGTGAATGCATGAAAATACGTTTATAATTTAGAAGGAAAATAGAGCTCCTGTTTGGACTTTGCACATTGTGACGGCATGTGTAGTTGTTTTAATGCATGTTTGCTGTGAGCGATCTGACGTTACCCCGTATGATGTGGATGATGTTCTGCTATTCTGTTTTGCATGCGAGAGGTTTCATTCTATGTGTAATGTGTCTCCTAACATTTGCATTTGGAAGTGCATGTGAATATTTGGTGGTGACTCACCCCCTGCCACATGCCCTCGAGGCGGCTTGCAGGGTAATGCGTAGAAGTAGAAGTAGAACAAAAAGACTCTATAAAAGAAAAAGAACTGGTGGAAAGGACTTAAGCAGGATGAACATAAGCGAAAGACTGGTGAAAACTCTAACACTGTATTTATATTAACACTACAAAGTTTAGAAACATAATGTGTGAGGAAAGAAAATGAATGCCATCTTTTGAATTAAGGCATGGGTGCAGTGAAGGATGGGAAAGAATAATATAGATGAAGTATACGTATGTGTGGATATTTGAATGAATCCGAAGTAGTACATAGTAAAAATGAATATGCAGTGGGATCATCAAAAGGTAGGCAATGGGATGGTGTTGATAAGTGGACGAAAGGAATTTTAGGAAAAAATGAGGTGTATAAAAGTAACAGTGCCCGAGGCTGAGTATTAGTTTAACAATGGGCATCATTATGGGTCAAAATCCATTATATTTGTGTCTACTTGGTCACATTTTCCTGCACAGCCAATTCATGATGGAAAAAGTCTATTCCAATGATATAGCACTTAAACTGTAACAAAATTTTCCTGGGAATATAATTCAAGCTAATATTAGGGATATCAGTGGCATTAACATGAGATATTGCTGAAGTAGGTTAAAATATTATTGGCTGTATTTTAGCATTTGAAAATGAAATTTTTATCAGCGTTTCTCATCATGTTGCTACAATAGTCATTAAACCATTCCTATGGCATTACTCTCTTAGCTATAATACTATTTGCATGGAGAAATTTGATAATAAAAGAGGTAATATTTTGTTTAACTTATATCATGTATGTTAATTCTCATTTTGCTCATGCTTGAAGAATATGATCACTGGAATTTCTTTTTCTTACAGTTTTCTTGTGGCTTTCTTGGCACTTTTGAATATTACCAGCACATTATGGGACCTAAAGCTTCAACAGGAAAAAAGCATAAATGTCGATGGAAAGTACAGCAGTAAATATAGTAAGAATTCTGTTTTAGTATGCTGCATTCAAACTTTATAAGTCTCCTATTATTTCTGTTTGGCCTTTGTTCTAAATGAAGTACGTAATATTTGAACCTTTGATATCATTGTATTGCAAGATTGTGAAATAATCTTTACTTTGGCTTAGGTCTCCCCATGAAAGTCTTCATGTGTTTTTCTATGTGCAAAACATTTGTGAATCTTCCACAAAAGAAAGGTAATGCTGGAGGACTCAATGTAATGTTTGGGCTACGTGCCTTATCCATGGGCATAATTATTTTGGGTCATTGCGTCTTAAATGTGATCCAGGGACCAATCATGAATGCAGAAATGATAGAAAGGGTGAGATAATTTCTTTGGTTTAGTGAATGATTTAAAATATCCATATGCATTGAAGTTGCTTGCATTGTAAATTATGTTGTGGTGCTATGATTTTTTCCTTTATCACTATAGAGCAACAGGAATCCATCAGCTTTATGGCTTCTACATGGTGATTTGGTTGTGGATACATTTTTCACATCTGGAGCCTTTCTCCTTGCATACTTCCTTTTGTTAGAACTTGATAAGAAGAAAGTCAGTGCCTTTAAACTCATTTTCTTTCGTTATGTGAGGTAAGTGAATTTTTTTCATAAATTTATTGGTCCTATGAACTTTTGGTAATGCACAGAGATGCATTATCAAAAGGATTTAAGCTAGTTTTGTTACCTCATTTGAATTGGAATGATTGAACATTAGATATAATTAGAGTATTTAGAGAGTGGATAAAAGTGCTCGCTGAATCAGGAAATTATTTTTAAGGGAAAGGGAATTATTAAAGTTAAGACCATCCTCTTCACCAAAGTTTTGGTTATTTTTCTATTAAATAGTAAGAAGTTCTCATGTTAGATTTAAAATTCAATTGTGTGTATGAATGTTTTTACAGTGAACTACATCTTATTTGATGAGCCAGAAAATCATATTTATTATTACAAGGATATTAAATTCCTTTATAATAAGCCACATTGCATAGATATTACATTTTAAAAATTGCAAGAGTTTTCCATGTACAAAAAGAAAGCCAAATTCAAATATAACAATATAAAGAAAAATAAATTTCTCAAAAGCTCTAAATATAAATAAAGAGTAAAAAGTATTCTAATAATTAAATATACATACTTCACTTCACATACGTTTTTTGAAATAGGTAGATAGGTTGACGAGTGTTATATCAGACATTAAAAATTGCAATTCCAATTTTATTTAAGAACCATTAATTAAATTAATCTACACATTATGTTGACGTTAAAGGCGTTACCTATTCTGCCAAATTGAGTAAAGGAACATAACACCTTTATGTTGTCATTATGTTCCAAGTAATACATAGCATATATAGAGTCTGACCGCTGAGAAATGGTCCAGAGTGAAAATTTCTGCGCACCCCCTCTCTGTCTATGGCTACCTCCACTCCGGGCTCCTTCCTTCCCCTACCATGCCTCCCCTACCAGCTTCACGTCATCGTAGTTGCCAGCTCTTGTCATTTCGGTTCTCTCTCTCAGTTTTGTGCACTTATGTTTGTTTGTTAACATAGGAAGTTTTCCATAAGATTAACATAAGTTATTTTTTAATTTATAAGTTAACATAAGTTATTTTCCATGTTAAACATGCCAACAAAGAAGTTTATTAATATTAATATGTTATATTAATTTCCCTGTGCTGGCGTGAGGAAAACTGGCAACACTGTTTGTCCCCCCCCTCCAGTGTGTGAGTGAGAGAATAAAGTAGGGGAGGCAAAACTGGGAGGGGTGGTAGGCATTGTAACTCCACTCACTGTTCACCGAGAAGGACCATTTCTAAGTGGTCGGACTCTAGTAATCTGTAAAATACTGATCTTTACAAATATTTTCCAGGACTAAAGTGTTTTTACATGACTTTTTTTAACATTTTATTTGCTCCCGACCAGATTGACACCAACTGTCCTCTTCATTGTCCTCTTCTACGCCTCTCTCTTAAACAAGATGGGTTCAGGCCCATTCTGGAATTCAACCATGAACAGAGAAAGAGATAACTGTCAGCAAAACTGGTGGACCAATGTTTTCTATATTAATAATTATGTTCATGCAGACAAAATGGTGAGTTGTTGAATAACTGTCTGTCAATTCACTGTTGGGCTAATTTTACAATCTTAATTGCTATCGTAATTTTTATTATTTTCAATTGCTCTGTAGGCAGTTTCATAGGGGCAGTAGTAATTTATTTAACCTGTGGAGACTTTTATGAGAGTAAAACACACACAGAGGTTAGGCTTTGACAAGCGTTTTGATATTATCGTATATAGGCTGGCCATAATAAAAACATTGATTTTACCACCCTAACCACCATAAGCCATGCCAGTCTCTTTGTTTTTAGGCTTAAGAACTTGTAATTCAAATTTATTGTTAAAACAAACACTATTAAATTGTTACAACAATTTGTATACACTACAATTAATTTTGACGCATCTACATGTTGAAACTGTACCTGAAGTAAATATGTTGATATTGCAAGCCCTATCAAAATTTTCATTTATCACAAGGCCTAGAGATTAGGTAATTTCACTATAGCAAATCGTGTTACTGTCATCCTAAGATGAGAGCTAGTCAATTGATCCCACTTCAATTTTTAAACTAAATAAATAAATTGCTAAACACTAAATCTTATTACAATATCTATGATTATTTTGAGTAGCATGAGAATGCTGTAAAAGTAAAAATCAATAGTTTTGAATGCTTACCACATATCTCATACCGCTCCTCATATCTCAATCATTGCTTAAAAACAAACAAAGATATGTAAGTTTGTCATGTAATTTATATTCTGCATTTGTTAACCAATTAGAATAATAAAATTATTATTAATTCAGCCTGTGTAACTGTACTAACACTTATCAGTACTGTAAGGCAGGCTTCTTGCTAGCTCATGCACTACACTTCTTTTGACTATTGTAGGGGTCAAAAATTTTCTCCCCAAAGTTTAGATGCCTAAAAATTGTTCCTGAAATCTAAGTTACGAGAGCTGACATTCCTCAAGTCCATTGAAGCAATATTCTTTTTTTTTAATATAACTGAAGGCAGATTTGTGGGCAAACCTATAAAAGGTCTTATATATAATGATTATATTATTCATAGACCCTGAACCCTAACACTCAGTAAATGGAACCCTTATTCCTCCACCAAATTCTAATAACTGTGTATATATAGTCCATTTTATGCTAAAAGGAATAGAAGGTCTGCTAATCAGAAAAATGCATCTGTTGAATATTTGCTATACTAATTTTTATTTTAATTGGGTGTGCTCATTTCTGTTTTGGATAATTCTTTTATAATTCCAAATTCAAATGTTACTTAACCATCCATAACTCTTAATGTAAAAATTCTAACAAAAATTGTTGAAGGATGAAAGTAACAATTGAAGACTTTAAAAAAATATATGAATGCCTATTTAAGTTGAGCAACAATGAATGACATTGTTTTGAACTATTCCTTTTTCTTGTAACCAAATGGTTTACCATATGCATCAGGATATATATTTATTTTTAGGTTAAAATTAAAAGAAATTTGTACTGTTACATTTTCTGTGATACATTAATCATCTGTACATTTTTCTTGCAATTTACAGTGTGTTCTGCAGTCATGGTACCTTCCATGTGACACTCATTTCTTTATACTTGCGATCCCATTGCTTCAACTACTACACTCAAGACCACGAATTGGTTTAACACTTATTTTGACTGTCACCTTTGTGTCCATGGTGATCCCTGCTGCCATCACTTATGTGTGGAGCCTTGATGCAACAGTCATCTTTTACTTGGAGTAAGGAATTAATTGTTGTTACCCATCAATAAGAAATTAATTTTAAATACTAAAAAATTAGAAAAAAAAGCTTAATGAATTTTTCATTCCGTAAAATGCTTAAAAAAATTTATAATTTAATCAGTTTTCATGGCAGTATTGAATATATTCAGAATATTATGTCACTCCATGATGGAAATGCAAGAAACTAATACGAAAACCTGATTATTACATGTAGGTGGTGTCTGCTTAATTTCTGAAGCTAAGTGTAAGTTAAATTTTAGCATCCAGATTCTCTAGCTAATTTTCCACATGTAATGCATAAAAAAAATTGACTGAGAGAGTTTTTCATAGAAAATTTACTTTTAGAAATATTTGAAAATCTCTTGTGAAACTATTGAATCAATTTTATTTGTGAAAAAAGCTCTGTGATAGGGAATAATCATGTGTGTTGACTTCTACCATGCCTGAAAAAATTGTTATATATCTGGTATAATCTAATGAAGTCTAAAACTCTAAGCTGTCTGCTGTAATTCCAATAGTGATAAGCCATTAAAAAAACGTTTTGCAGCTCCTTCTTCAAGGATTTTTCATTGAACAACAAGCTGTTGTATGAAATATATTACCCATCACATTCGAGGGCTGGTCCATATATGGCTGGACTGATTGCTGGCTACTTTCATTACTTGGTTCAAGTTAAGGACAAGAAAATCCCAAAGGTGAGGAAAATATTCTTCATTCTGAAACTTATGAAAATGAAAATTAATGCGGCTTCATATATCTATATCATTTTGTGATGTAACTTGAATTTATGCATATTAAAGCAATGAGTATTGATAAAGTTCATTTAGTTAAAAATATGAAATTTTATCAACTTCAGAACCTCTAATATATGAAAATTATATCTTTTCCCAAGGTTGCCCATGTTCTGATGTTTTTAATAGGGATAGCACTGGCATGTGGCCCGGTATACTATGCTGGTTTGTTCTATGCCCCAGATCGGCCATATTATCCAGTGGAAGCAGCTCTCTATGCTGGATCTCATCGCTTCATTTGGGGAGTTGGGATAGCCTTGTTAATAATTAGTATATCATCTGGACACCTTGGTATTTATTTCATTGATTTATTTATTTTTTAAATTATATACTTAATTTTAATTAACATAATCCAATATACATTTTTAAATGACACCTTTATAGGACGAATCTAAAAGATCCCTTGGTAATGATAGTAAATTTCACTAGCCATTACGTAAAATTGACATGAATAATATATGTAGTTAAAATAAACCTTCTAGTCAATTGTTATACTAGTTGATTTTAATAAAAAGAAAATACAAAAGCTTGGATATCTACAACCAACACTTTAGTTTCTAAAACTCATTTATTTGTTACTTGGTAGTACTTTTTTAAACCTAAGTTGATTACTTTATCCACTCAAGCACCTTATTGGTATATTCTTTTGAAATAGCTCTAATGCTAACTTAATACTTTAAATACAGTTATAATAAGTCAAATGCTTTTTGAGATCATAATATATGTAAATATAAAAAAAAGTGTTCTTAAGCTTGGTACTAAGGGGATACCAGGTGTTACTTTTATTAATACTTCAGATTTGGTCCTGTTAAATATTGCATAATACCTAATTTGGTACAGACATTATTGCATCAATTCTAACAGATATTGTGAGGAGTCAAATTTAGCTAAATTTTACATCAAATTTCAGTGGTCAACTCTATCAAAAGCTCTTTGGAAGTCTGTGTAGTATTTGTCATCAAACTGACCCTGACCATTGAGTATTTCACACACAGTCTCTATTACAATGATGAGATCAGGAACTATGAACCATTCAGATCTTACTGATCATTCATATTCAGATTTACATATTGATCATGACTGAGTCTTTTTATCTTGAAAATACTGAAGGTTACAACAGATATGAGTATACACTTAGGGTTGATATTTATCTATAGCTTTTGTATTGGACAGATTTTAGCTACTTTCCATCAAATTGATGCATATATATTTAAAAGTAAAAATATTTCACGTGAGAATATATATCGAAAAATGAATTCCATATTTATTTTCCTAGATATTTTTGAATTAATTTGCTAGCAAACAGTACTCAAATGATTTAATTTATAACCAGCATTCTACTGAAACTCTGGGACAACTAAGGGAAATGACGAGGGTGGGTCAGAAAACAGTTTGCCAAATCTCGGCGGATGGAATGCATTCGTCAAACTTACCTGAGGGTCGTGAACCATCATAAATGGCACTTCAAAGGGGCGTCCTATTCCGGAACAATAGGAAAGTGTGACTGTTCGAATCTTTTTTCGGAGAGGGTCTAGGGAAGATACGAATGCGGTGGTGACGAGTAAATGAACATAATCCCTGCAGTCAAATGCCAAAATATTGATCAACGTATCCCGCAGCCTAGGGATTAAGTTCATACAACATGTACACTGCTTTAAAAAGTTTACAGTCCCAGATATGAGTGATTCCTGGCATAATTTATGGTCAAGTCCAAAACCAAGCAAACAAAGATTGTGTTTAAGATTTATATTCGAAGACCTGAGGAAAATGCCAGCAACTGGATTTTTATTATTTATGTTTATTATTTGTCCAGCAGGTTTATCAGTACAAATATAGGCCACGTCAAAAGAGAATATAAAAACAATGCATAATCATTGTTATAAATGAAGAAATTCTTCTACACAGTTGAATAGATTACTTAATAAATATTTCCTAAGTTTACATTTGAATTTTGTTATTTTTTGTACGCTCTTAACTTTGGCAAGAAGGTTGTTAAATAGTAATAGCTCCATTTGCTGAGGTCCATGGGCAGATTTAGAGGTTCTTAGATACATCTGATGGAGGTCAGAGGCACTTCTTGTGTTGCAACTGTGATGACAATAATTTTTTACACGATTCCCAAGATTGAGTTTTGAACAGACAATTCCGAAAAAAATGTACACTTAGGGGAGTGGTAGAATACAGTGTTTTTTGAAGAGAGGGCGACATATTTAAGAGGGTGAGGATCCCCAGAAGAGAATACTAAAAAAAACATGTGAATAGAACTCACCATTGTATATTGACCGGAAAACATCATTATTTACACTATGCCGAATAGCTCTAATCACAAAACACACAGAACTAAGCTTACTGTGTAGTTCCTGAATGTGACCATCCCAAGATATTGGATATCATTGTTTACATCTAGTTAATTGACTGATAAGCAATCACTGAGCAGTGCAATCCTTTAGAGGGTTGAGCTGTTACTCTTCCAGGACACAAAATATTATTATGCTAACCATAGTGAGATATGCATCAATGAATCTTTGTTTATTAACCGTCCACTAATAAATTATTCTATGTATTTCAGGTGTGGTCAGTAATTTCTTATCCAATAAACTATTCATTGTTCTTGGGAAGTTGACATACAGTGCTTACTTGGTTCACTTTGTGTTTCAACTGGTGTTGATTGCCACACGAAGAAACCCAATATATGTGAGCATTTATGACATGGTAAGTTCGAATTCACTCTTAACTAAATACTGTGTATGTAACTAAGCCATTTATATACTGTCATCCATTCGATTTTATTTATATTCGTTTATAAAATTATGTAAATGCCTACAGAATTACTTAATTATGGACAAACTATTCCATCCATACAAATATCTGCTCATCCCTCCCTACCTGTGTATGAGAATCAAATCATTTATTTAATTACTTTTTTATTTTATCTGTATGCATTATATGTTACACCAGTAATGAGTTCATGTGTTTGCATTTCACCTTGCAATCTAAGATTTGGTCAAAAGAGTATTTGAAATCATCACCTCCCTTTCTAATTTCTTAAAGAAATGATAATGAATAAAAATAGATGGCTTGCTGATATAATATTCATTAATGAATACATGTCACTGAGTCACTACTGTTATTTAGAAAGTTTAATTTTCAACATACAAATGCCAGTTCCTTCAGCATAATCACTTTCCATACTCTATTCTACTGAATGCTCTCTTATGTTCCATGAAGGAAACAAAATACAATGATTGTAAAAATAAATTCTCTTTCATTATGAATTTCTACATACTCATTTTATAGATTTTAGGTACCACTTGATTTTTTAATTAAACTTCTTATGAGTGGAACCTTTGCCAGTATTGTTTTAGAATTGGTGCAGATGGACATCATATCGAAGTATAACCAAATATATTTCTGATGGCACAGTGCTTATTTCACATAAAAATTCTGTTTACAATTTTAAAATATCAGTCTGGTTAAGACATACAATCTCATATGTATTATCATCAATTGAATGTAGGGGATCCTTGAGAGCATGTATACATATTTAGTTTTTCGATTATTTCTTTAACAGTTTGGGCTGTGGTTGGTGAACATCATGATGACCTATATGGCATCCCTGTTCCTATATTTGATGATTGAATGCCCTTTCAGAGATCTGGCTAGTTTAGTTGGAAAAAGGTAAATCATTTAATTATTGTGAAAATAGTGTTTCCCTTAGAAGAATTTAAATCACATGAAAACCACCCTTTTCTTTTTCAGGTGATCCTCTTAGTAAATTGGTGCTCAAAGTGGATTATGTCAAATAGTGATTAAAAGATACATATCACCAAATGTCAGTATAAGTCATTGACTGAGTTTATGTTTGTTAAAAATGCTCAAGTTTGAGTTGGATCCATGATATATATTCTTAACCTTCTTCCTTAAGGATGAATAGTTTTTCATTGTGAATGGAAAACTGGTTGCACAGTGTGACGACTAGATATGATTCAAGTTGAATCTCAATGACTATGTATATGGGCACATGAGTTGCCTTGTGATGGACCTTTAGTGAAGACTAAAATAAAAAAAAAAGTACATCGAACTTATAATAGTAAACTGCTGTAATGAGTTATGAATTCATTCAGTTATGTATTTAGGTAATATTATTATAGCTTATTAGAGATTTAATGCATCTATATCATAAGAAATCTTAATGCAATTTAATGGATAAAGACAAGCTGTGGGATATTCAAAATATTCCATTTGTAACTGTATTTCAAGTAGCATGTTTTGTCCAAAAGTATTGAATGTTTGTGTAGATTTATCTCTTACCTGATATGTGATAGCCATAAGTTCATAACCTAGATGACTGCCATGGCAAAAGTGAGTTTTACAGTGATCTGTCAGGAATCTGTAATACTTAATAACAAATCATATGGTCAGTTATATTACCCTTGATGGCCTCTTGATGATGACAATTTGGCTTACTGTACATCAATCATCCTCAGACTGATCTGAAGTACTTATTAAAATGAAGTCAGAAACTTTGACCTTGAGAATGACCAAAAAGACACTAAATGTGACATTCTACTTGCTAAAACCAATATTTATTGCAGAAGTCTTTTACTGTATTTATGTTGTTGACAAGATGAACAACATGTTGAAGAGTTGAAGTGCTGTGAATATCCAGTCAGCCCATTAAGTGTTTGCTCTACTGCGAGTAATTAAACTACTTCTGATTTGCAGATGTAAAAGTCACAAAAATGAGCATTCAACTGTGAAAATTCAGAAGTCTTTCTCAAATACTCTAGCTATATAAATATGTATTTGAATCAATGACATTTATATATAACAATTATGCCTTGTGGAGAAAACTAAACAGACTATTCAGTGACAAATATTGTTGTCTATTATGTCCAGCATCTCTGAAATAACACAGCCATATCAACCTGCTTTGGGCGTAGGACAATCTAAGAAAGAATTTGTGCATTCACAATGACATCCTGTATATTTTCACAGACTTCTTAAGTTAACTTCACTCAGCAATGAAAAATGCTATTGTAAATAATATGTGTGTGTAAAAAAATAAATCTGCATTTGTGGTCTGACACAATATATTTGACCTCCAATTTATTTTGTTCATGGGCATTTTTATGGTCGTATTTTTCTCCGATATATAATATTGAGGCACTGGCCACCATATTCCAACTTCATGTGTCGTCCATTGTGTGTGTCTATGTTTTTGAGTGTGAGTGTGTGTGTGCACAGGTGTCTTTTGGAGGTGCTGACGTCTTGTTCCTTCCTTTCCCCGAGTTCCTATCCTACCCTCCTACCATGGTGTGAAAGAGCAACTGTGTTGCCAAATACACTCTAAGTATTTTCACAGGAAAATTCAAGCGTCATGATAGCTCAGAAGGTAAGAGCATCCAACATGTAATCGGAAGGTCCCGGCTTCGATTTCCGGTTATGGCATATTTTTTCCATGAAACATCCTATTCCTTTGTGTTCGTCTTTATATGTTTTACTATCCTCTTTCCAAATTCCTATCCCAGATTATATATATATATATATGTATATATTGGTTCAAACACTAGTGGAACGTACAAAGACATAGGACACAAAAAGAAAGAAACTCACAATGATGAAGAATTTTTGGTCGCACCACCACCTTCGTCCGTTCAGGTGAGAATGAGCAGGGCAGAATTCTAGAGGGAAGTTTGGGGGGCCCAAGGGGAGGGGAGGTAGGGAGTGGGAGAGTTTGGAACAAGGGTGGGGAGGAGAGTGGGGAGTTGGGTGGGGAGGAGAGTGGGGAGAGGAGGGAGGGGTAATTAATGCATCCAAGGCCCAGTTTGATGTAAGCACCCGAAATCCATATGATGGCGAGCTCGAGTGTTTTTAACTGTATTATTGATTTGGTGGGGGGAAGAGAAGCAAGGATGGAGACTTTGTAGCATAGGTTGAATGTTGTGTTGTTCTTTTGTGTGCTGTGGTATCGGAAGGGAATAAGAGGGAGAGGTGGGGTGGCAGGATGCCCTGTGATTATTTATTCTAATATTTAGTGGTGTGGTACATTGGCCGATGTAATACGCATCGCAAAAATTACATTTTAAATGGTAGATGACGTATTGTGAGATGCAGGAAGGAGATGAGATGGGGAGGGAGTGGAGAACGTAGTCAATCTTCGTGATCACCTCCTTTAATTCGTGTGCAAGTGCGTGCGTGCATGCTATCGCGACGGATAACCGAGGCGATCTCGTGCGGAATACGGTCCCGTAGACTTCGCGCTCTGGAACGCGGTTCCCCCTTCTTGAGCGCCGTGCCGCTATCGTTGGAAGCTGGCGAGTGCTCCTAGGCGAGCGAGGAGGGGGAAGAGAAGAAGGAGAAGGAAGAGGGAAAGAAGGAGGAGGAAGAGAAGAATAGTAAGGAGGAAGGAAGTAATAAATAAGAATGAGGAAAAAAGGAAGGAAAAGGAGAAGAAAGAGAAGAAGGAGATGATACAGATGGAGAAGACGAAGGAAAAGAAAGAGAAGACAAAGAAGGAGAAGAATTAGTGGAAAAGAAGGAAAGGGAGAAGCATAATAAGGAAAAAGGAAGGAGAATGTGAAGGAGAGGAGGAAGAAGAGGGAGAAGGGGGAGGAGGAGAAATCGCCTCCGGCGGCCTAAGAGAATAGGCATAACGCGAACGGGAAGACCCTCAGCGGGGGAGCCTTGTGCTCCGGTTTCCGTCCGTCGCTGATCCCGCCTTCTCTTACCTACACTTACCTGTAGGCGTTAAAAATGTCACGGTGCTCAACCAGAAGGTCTGTTTGTGGGGCGCAGTGAGACTCACCCAGCACTAAGCCCGACGGCGTGCGAAAAATTCGGGTTAAAAATATGATCACGCATCCCAGTTCTGCGTTATCCAGCTCTTTCTAAGGAACCACACGGTTGCAAGGGTTTTAGACGGGAGGTCTTCTGAATCGTCATCCGGATTAGAGCCCACCCATCCACCCCCGTTAAGTAGCTGAGCAATCTACCCTCTGCTCTACCCCGCTAACCATTGTTTCCTCCTCAAAATACGTAGCAATGACATTCCTTCTAATGTTTTGTATCAAAGCGTGAATGACCCTCTTTTATACCATCTATATTTTTATTGAGCCTTTTGGGCCACACCAAGGAAAATATAGGAACACTACATAAAAGTGGCGTCTACAAATTAAAATGTGACAACTGCAATTCAGTTTACATAGGGCAATCAGCGAGGAAATTCAAGGAGAGAATTAAAGAGCATGAACATTGTTTTAAAATTAAAAACCCCACCTCTCTGTTCGCTAAACATTTGATAGAAGACCATCTCAGTAATTTTAAAGCAGAAATTCTCCACCTGGAAAGGGAGGGACCAAGATTGGATGCCCTCGAACGTCTGGAAATTTTGAATTTTGTTTATTTGAATAATTGTAATATAAACGAATATATGTATCACTCTTCTTCTCCCTTCTTGACCCTTCCTTTTTCCAAACTCCTTTCTCAGAACCAGCAA
>WURS02217698.1:0-20059 GCA_011762765.2 Rhinocypha anisoptera | reverse complement strand
AATAGGATTTTGCGATGCATCCGAACGAGGATATTCGGCCGTCGTCTACCTGCGATCGGGTGAACTATCAGAAAAGGAATCTCTTTATTTATTGATGTCAAAAACACGAGTTTCGCCTTTAAAAACTCAATCAATTTCACGTTTTGAACTTCTGGGAGCCTGCCTCTTAACAAAATTAATTACGCACGTTTACGATTCCTTAGCAAACCATGTTCGTATTTCACTACTTTTTTGTTTTACCGATTCCATGGTATTGCATGCATGGTTAAAAACACCGCCGCACTTATTAAAGGTCCTTGTTGCTCATAGAATAGTTCAAATTCAAGATTGCAAATTGGGTATAACGTGGAAAAACACGTTAGTACTAAAAACAATCCAGCTGATTATGGGAGTCGAGGAATCATTCCACGTCAGCTGTTAGGATTAAGCCTTTGGTGGGACGGCCCCCATTGGTTGTCCGAATAAGTGAGCAACTGGGACGTCAAAAATGATGGTGTGGAACGACTTCCAGAATTGAAGTCTTCAAGGACCACGCTACGTGAGATTCTACATGCTTCACAAGAAGCTTCTACATGCGATTATGATTTATCATACATAGATCGGGTTTCCTCTCTATTTCGACTTCAAAGAGTTATATATACTACTGTTTTAGATTCTATAATACCATTAAATTAAACCGAATAATGCACTCTCTTGATCCATTAACAATAAAAGAGTTGAATTTTGCTATGTTAGCATGTATTCAGGCAATGCAACAGTTCCATCTCCGTGAAGAAATTGAAAGGTTGAAGAAAAACCACACCTCTTCTTCTCTCTGATCCGTTTAGCTCCATTTATTGACCGAAATGGATGCCTCAGGGTGAGCGGACGTTTAACAGCCTCAGATTTTAGCTATGGGAGAAAACATCCTCTACTGTTGCCGAAAAATAGCTCTTTGACAATACTTCTAATAGATCACTATCACAAGGCATATCTTCATGCTGGTCCAACTGTATTGCAATATTTAATTCGCATGAAATATTGGATATTATCAGCTCGAAGGATAATTCGTCATAGGGTATATAAATGCATAATATTCTTTAAGCTTCGCGCTAAATCAACTGTGCCACAAATGGCGGCACTCCCTACTCCTAGAATTCAAATTAGTAGAACATTTAACCCTACGGGGGTAGATTTCGCAGGACCTTTTGTAATAAAGGAATTCCTAAGAAGAAGTGCAAAGACACACAAGGCTTATTTGTGTATCTTCATATGTTTTGCAACAAAAGCCTGCCATTTAAGGCAGTTTCAACTCTTTCAACAGAGGAATTTTTAGCAGCACTTGATAGATTCATTGCCCGACGCGGACTGTGCTCATATCTATTCCGACTGTGGATCAAATTTTAAAGGAGCATACAAATACTTAACAGGAATTTATAAACATTTCATGAGCCTTATCAATGATGATTCGGTACAAACAAGACTATCGCATAACAATATATGTTGGAATTAAAAAAATTAAAAATACACTGCAATTTCACAATTTTTATTAAACTCAGGACCCGGATTTCACCACAGAGTGGCATCATCAGGTGCAAATACAAAGTGAACATGGTGTATATTCAGTTAGCAAGGGGGGCGGAAAGCAGGCAGGGGGGGGGAGAGAGGGGTAGAAGGAGGCAGGGTTGCGGAAGAGGGGGCCTCAGATGGCCGCGGCGTGTTGAGGACCGGGCCGAGGGGGCGGGGGGTGTTGGGTGTTGGGAAGAGAGAGACTCCCTTTCATGGGGAATATCTCACTCAGAATCAAACGGATACTCCCCAGAAATCATCTGAGACCTGCGTTTTATAATAAAAAAACGCTTGGTAACCTGTTAGGCTACACCAAAGACAGAGTAGAGGTCCTCGAGAATAGTGGTGTTTACCAACTCCAATGTAACGACTGTGAGGCCACTTACATTGGACAAACCGGCAGAAATTTTTACACGAGGATTAAGGAACATCGAGGCTGCTACACAAATGATAAACGCACTTCACAATTCTCAAACCATTTAGTTATACACGGACACACAAGCGATTTCACTCCAAAAATTTTACATGTACAAAATAAAGGACCCAAACTTGAAGCATTAGAGGAATTGGAAATTTTAAGTTTCATATCGTGTGAGAACCTGTTGAACGAATTATTGTATCACTCCCGCTCTCCTCTCCGCAAATTTGGTGGGTAGTATTGTTCAATCTCCTGCCGATGACTAGAAAGTCAACCGCCAGGGCGCATGGGTGAAGCGCGGTTTCATCTTTCTTTTTTTTGACGTCGAGTAGACGTGATCGGGAGATTCAAGCACAGTTCTCCGTCAGACGTGCGAGTCAACATTATTCTTTTTGAACTGCCTTGTCCGAAAGAAAAAAAGCCGGCCTGCTGTTAGGCGCATCGAAGGAACAAGAACCGCAGGAAGACGAAACTGTAAGTTCCACCCTTTCCTGGCGGTCAGCGGCATTCAGCCCTCTAAAAGAAATTATACAGTCCACTAATTATAACGCGCGACCATATATGTACCTGAATATGAGCTCGATATATTTTGTCCATTTTTGTATGACTCTAGTACGTTTGCTCATGACAACATAAATTGTTGTATGAGCTTAGCTTACATATTTATTATTACTATTCCTTCTCTTGTTTTAATTTTATATAATATCTGTATGAGTCTGGTTTATTTGTATACTTTTGTAAGTTTTGTTTTCTAAATTTCCACACCTTTTCTCTGAACTTATCCAAGAGATTAATATTGTATTTTTCTTTTTTGTATGTAATACCAGTATGGGCCAGGCTAATTTGTCTATTTTTAAAAGCTTTGGTAGCTAAAGGAAGCACAATTTTTTTCTGAACTCCTTGCCCAAGAGATTGTTATTGCATACATACTGATCGCCTGTAAAAAAGTGATGGCAACCTCTACTCCTGAACGAGACTTGGTTCTTCTTCAGGGAGCCTTAATTTTACTCCATCATAAGGTGTATGCATGTAGATAAGAGTGAAATAAAGGTTATTATTATTATTATACTTATTTTTAACATTATTTCTTCATGACCCTAAAGGTTTTTCTTCATGAATGTTTTGCATGGAAGTGGTTTCCGTCTGTGTGAACAGTTTCTAACATCTGCACGGGGGGGAGTGCATATAACGTGGTGGCTCGCCCCGTGTCACACCCCCCCCCCCCTTGCAGCGGCGGCGGCTTGCAGGGTAATAAATAAGTCGAGCCCCTCTTGCCAAGGGATTACGCGGCGCTATTTACTGTTGAGCCTCTGTAATTTAGGTCGGTTCCGTGGGTTCCCCACGGCGTGGACACCCACTCGGCCGGGGCGAATTGGTTCGCGGGTGAGAGATGGGGAAGGGGCATGGGGGGGTAGATGGGGTGGGAAGGGGGAGGAAATAGGAGGGGTGGGTAGAGGAAAAGGGAGTGGAGGAAGAAGGGGGGCGAATGCGGGAGTGACGGTCATGCGGCTGATTGGGAATGAAAATTCGCGATGCTGAGTAATGCTTACGCGAACATTCGGATTTGAATATCATTTCACGAGTGGTAGGGAAGGATGAGAGAGCGACCCTTAGTCAGAACATAGAAGTGGCATTGAGGGAGAAATGAAAGCGGAGAGAGAATGAATAGGAGAGAGAATGAGAGGGGGAGAGAATGAGAGAGAGATTGAGAGGGAGAGAGAATGAAATAACGAGAGAGGGAGAGAATGAGAGAGATAATGAGAGGGGGAGGAAATGAGAGAGTAATGAGAGGGGGAGAGAGAATGAGAGTGGGAGAGAATGAGAGAGATAATGAAAGGGAGAGATAAGGAACGGGAGAGATAACGAAAGGGAGAAGGAATGAGAGGGAGAGAAAATGTGAGAGAGAATGAGAGGGAGAGTGAATGAGAGAAAGATCAAGAGGAGGAGAGAATAAGATGGGGAGGGAATGAGAGAGGTAATGAGAGAGGTAATGAAAGGGGGAGAGGTAATGAAAGGGGGAGAGAATGAGAGTGAGAGAGAATGAGAGGAGGAGAGAATGAAATGGGGAGAGAATGAGAGAGAATGAGAAGTAGAGAGTATGAGAAGAGAATGAGAGAGAGAATGAGAGAACGAGAGAGAGGGGGAATGAGATGGAGTGAGAGCGAGTGGGAGAAAGAGAAAATGAGGGTTGTGGAATGCGAGATATTTATCTGGTGGCGACCGTCTATGAAAACCAGAACGGGATCTTTAAAAGTCCAAATCGGTACCTGGAATGGTTAGAACATTATTTTTCTTAAATTACCAAGGAATTCATTCCGGTTCCCCGAGGCGATTCGACTGGACAACAAAAGGAAATCCACTGCCGTCTCCACTCCCTCCTCCTCCGACAACCCCCCCCCCCTCTCACCCCATCCACGAATCCCAACCACACGAACCCGAAATCATTCAATTCTAAATATCCTCTCGCCCACTTGAAGGACCTATTAGCGACCCCCATTCCAGGGGCCGCCTAACCCTTCCTCGGATGTCGTTTCTGCCCCCTTTCCCCCCTGGCTTCTCCCCTCTTTCCACCTCAAATGGGATCCCCCCCCCCTCCTCCACATGCCATCTCCAAAAGCCCCCGAAGTCCCCGAAAAATATGCGGACCAGATGCTCCGAAGGTCCGTGGAGAGGCCCTGAACTTTGTTATGTCTGACCGGAAGAAAAAAGGGAGGGAAAGATACACATTATATGTGGCGGGCGTTGCAGTCACCAGGTGAAGAAGGAAAGACAATGGGTCAACCCGGAAGCTTGGAGAGAACTGTATCCTATTACTACGGGTTCGTGTGAATGTCGTCCAAAATTCTTCTAGCATTGCGTATCATAGTCGTAAAGTTACTTTTGATCATTTAAGAGACCGTGACCGAATTCACTGAAATTTAGTTTGTTTCAAAGGTAGTCTCAACCTCGTCACACTAAAAATGTAATTCCTGTATTCGGGGTTTGATGAAACTCAGCAGGATACTAGATCGAGAACCTATTTCAGCAATAACATTTTGGAAGCAGAAGAAACGCTTTATAAGTAATTAAACTGCTGCAATGGGTGAACGAGTTTAAACAATTGTTGCCTATCAACATGTTTATTAAAAAATTTGTTTTTTCGCCCCTGAGTTCCATCAATTAAATTAAGAAGTATGCGTTTTATGCAATAAATCGAGAAATCTTTGTAAAAATATACTATATCGTTCAATCGAGAGGTTTTTTTAGGTATTTGATTTTATATGCAATTGGCCATAAAATATGTCAACTCCTTCCTCCTCTTATCAAAGACAGGGAAGTCCGCATAAACTACGCCATGATTCTTTTGAATTCACTGCTCCTTATTAAATAATCCAATATTTAAAACCTATGAATAATATCACTGCATAATTCTATCTATCAAGATCTAAATTTTCAGAATACAACCTTATTTTTGAATTTTTGAAACAGAATAAAGAAGAAATAATAAGATAAATCGTAAGTAAAAAGTATATAAAAAACAAAGACTTGACTAATAAAATCATATTAGAGAATAATAGGATATTAGAAAAAAGTTTGGGCAAATAGCTTAGGCAAAAAGAGCGGGGCATAAGAAGGGAGCATTAGGACTCAAATTGGTGTAGAATATGAATAATCCTCTTTAAGGGAGTAAAAAGTAAAACTTCTGTGGTCTTATCTAATTATTTACACTGCTAAGACATCAATTAATAAATTGAAATAACTTTCAAAGCTTAAAAGAATTTAAGCATGGAAATTATATAAACAATTCAAAAGTTTATTTTCTAACCTAGATACGAGATCAAAGATACTGCCTATTAATATTTATGTCGAAACTACAAAGTTGATTATTTCATTCCATATATGATGGACTTCCACAGAGTTCTACCTCAGGCAGTGTCATATAATTACAAGACAGTTAGGAAATATTTAGCTACTAATGAACTTCCAAAATTTGGGAACTGAGCATTATCTTACTTATATTAAGATAATGCTCAGCTATCGGTGGGATTAAACAAGCCTATCGTAACCTAAAACTAACAAGCCTAAAAGCAAATCCTAAGAACTATCATTCCTAATTGTACCATATATATCTGATTTAAGTATGGTAATAGAAAAATTATGTCTCATTTATGGAAAAATATCACCCACTGTCTATCACCCAAAATCATTACCTGAACCATCATTGGATGGTTCAGGTGATGAAGTTGCACTGCTGCGCTGCAAAGTTGATTATTTCACCCCAAGTATCTTGTAATTCTCAATTACAAAACCTTTTTACAAACTGTTGCAAAAACTACTTGCAGATTGGTAGAGTACCTCAATCAGGTAATTTTAAAAGTGATAGAAAATACTTTAAAAGAATATAAAAGGTTAGGAATATTTTCAATGTTATTTTTCCCGATTTCCCTTAACTTTCACATCAGTCACTAACTCGATATTACTCCTATAATCAATATTCCTAATGTATAGATTGAAAAGCACTTTTCCACAAAAAAGGAGTTCCCTACCTTCCCTGCTCCTATTTCCTTTCATATCCCCCTCCTTCTCTTCCCCCCATTTTTGTGACTATACATATGTCTTACTTGCATTGTAAATTTTGTCTTTACCTGAGAATGGCAAAGTAAGCCGATACGCGTTGTACCCATTAAACTCCTTTTTGTGGATAAGTGCTTTTCAATCTATGTATACCTTAGGGATTACTTCCACCACATCTCGCCTAGAACTGTGATCTCTAATATCCTCAGGAAATAATGGTATTACTTTTTAATATATTTTTAGGATTTTAGGACAGAATTAGGTAGGCGATATTTAAATATGTAAATATAATGCTTTTTTATATATTTATAACTTACATTTTCAACTTTGAATTATTTTAACCACGCTTGTTTTCATTAATATACGAAAGAACAAGGAAGAACTCGCATACTATTCAGTATTAAATTATTACATCATTATTGTAAAGAAACCTGATTTACAAAATTTCACTGTCGTTTCTGGAAATTTCTTAGTAAAATCCAGGAATCGGCGACTGCAGTTTCAGTGTGGTCGACAGAGAACGGATTTAGAGGAAGAAAGGAATGAAGAAAAAAAATAAAGAAAGAGTGGAAATTTCTGAGGAGGTGTAGCTCTTTCCGTGGCCGGGAGAAGTGAGAGAGGGGGAGGAGAGACAGGGAGAGCGTACGTGTGTGAGCGAGAGGCAGACTGGGTGGTAGGGGGGGGGGGACATTTTTTCGAGCACCGTGCAAGCACGCGCCGGCCAAACTCCCTTGTCCCTTCCGTGCGTGTGACTACGAATGTGTGTGTGCGTGTTCACGTGTGAGTGCTAGTATGTGTTTGTCGTCCTCCAGCTCTTCGCCTTCTCCTTCTCTCTCCCATTCCCCGCAGTCGTCTCTGGAATGCTGTATTTGAGAATTCGGATTGAGGGAGTGATTGCCTTGAATGCGTCGTACAGTTAATGCATAACGGTTGCGGGGGGACCGACATGAGAACCCGGAAAAAGCCATATTGCACCACATATAGCCAAGGGAAACGAGCCGTGGACTGAACGCCGCTATGACCAACCTCGAGCCATTTGTCCGTCGAATGCCATTTTCTTTTTCGATGGTTTAAGATGATCTGCTTGGTCATTGGTTCACCCCAGAGTAGAAAATGGAACAAGTAAGTTGACTCAACTTATCATTGAATATCGGAAGGGGTAAATAATTCAAGAAGTGTTGCATTATGAAACACGTCGCTCATTGAAATTCCTATTCCGATTTGGGTTCCGCGTGGATGGCATTTCAAAAGCAAGCCCATCGTTGCCATGGGACGAAGGGCTTAAATTTGAAAACACGCAAAAATGAAGAGAACACGTCAATGCGAGCACAATAATGAGCATAGTAAAAAATATGCATGTAAACATAAGCATTTAACATATGCATAAAAATGACCATATAAACAATTTATGATGTTAGCAAGGAAAACTTCTCGTAAGGCATTAACCGAGAAAAATATTAGGTGAAGGTGATGACATTTGTCGATAATCTAAAAGCATTTTGGTCTTATGTCAGGGATATTTAGGGAAACAAGTCATTAGTTCACTCCTTGAATAACAAAGGGGGGAAATGTACCGACAGTTTATATTAAGCAAATATATTAAACTACCATTTCCAAACCGTTTTCACTAATTGCTTGCCTGAAGCAACCTTGTAGGTACGGAACAACTTTCAGCACCCAATAACCAATTTTAATATCTCGTCTGGGCATTGAATGCCTATTTAAAGGTATCAAGACAAATAAATCACCTGATTACAATCAAATTCCCGCACTTGTGTATAAAACCATGGAAACATAAATAATTACTTATCTGAATATAATATTTAGCAATTTCCTGAGCGATAATGTTTCAGTAAGTTTTGGGTATTTGGATAAAGTAAATTTTGGGTATTTTGACTAGTTTTATTACTGCTTTTTTACTTTCTAGTCTTCTCATGTCCAATGCAAACTTCAATGTGTAAATTTGGTGATTCAAGTTGGGATTTCCTATTCCTATAAATTGCATCAATTTCTCCATGTATTTCTTTTTAGCCCATTGAAAATTTATTATAATATCAAAAAGTTGTTTCAGAGGGACAACTTTATGGTTTCATAAAACTAGAAAACTGCATTTACCATTAATATACTTTTCATGCAATTGTATTTCATTGCACATATAGAAATTCCCCACACCACCAGATATAAGAATAAACTAGGTCCTAGTGATCGTTAGGTAATGTAGTGTATACACTTTGTTGTTATTTTGCATGTAGATTAATTATAAGTAGTTTGAAATTGTTCCCGCATGATGTGAACAATGTTTCACATGCAAGTAGTTTCCTTCTGTGTGAATAATTTCTAATTTTTGCATGTGGGGGTACATGTGTGTTGGGCGCAATCCCTACCACACGCCCTTGCGGGGACTTGCAAGGAACACGTAGAAGTAGAAATGTAGTTCCCAAGGGCTGGAAAGTAGCCAATGTTACACCCGTATTCAAAAATAGCAATAGAATGAACCCCAGTAAATACCGACCTATCTCTATCATATCCACATCCTGTAAAACTTAAGAGCATATAACTTTTAGTTCCATCATGGGGAACCTCGATTCTCAGCGATTACTTTTGATAACCAACACGGATTCCGTAAGGGTAAATCTTGCGAGACAAAACTGGTACCTTTCGTCCAAGATATTTTAGTCACTACTTTAAGTCGGTTTGCCATATTTCTGGATTTCATTAAGATATTTGACAAAGTTCTCTATGGGATTTTACTCCTAAAATTAGAAAGTTATTACATAGAGAAGAATTTAATAGGATGGATTAATCAATTTTAACAGGTCGCGAGCAAATGGTCGCTATAAACGTCTTTCGTTGGAAATACTGTCTCCTCTGGTGTCCCTCAAGGAAGCGTTATCCGTCCCTTGTTATTTATTTTAAACATTAATGACATTATAAATGTGGCCACTAGTAAACTTTGTCACTTTGGTGAAGACGTAGTACGATATTTTCAGTCAGGTAGATAGGAAACCGCTGTTGAAGGATCTAAATGCGATTCAAGAGTGGTTTGAAGCGTGGAAAAGAGAATTATTTTTTTTAATGGATAGCGATGGACTTCTGGGGGAGGAATAGCTCACCTGAATATTTTTACAGCATTCCAGACTCTATTATAACA
Source organism: Rhinocypha anisoptera (assembly GCA_011762765.2). Taxonomy (NCBI): domain Eukaryota; kingdom Metazoa; phylum Arthropoda; class Insecta; order Odonata; family Chlorocyphidae; genus Rhinocypha; species Rhinocypha anisoptera. Next base: position 10,388 of record WURS02217698.1, on the reverse strand, counting down.
AACGTTGGCTCTGTTAAATATTTAGGTGTCTAAAGACCTGCCATGGAGAATGCACGAACGAGAAGTTTGGGGGATAGCCAATAAAAAGTTAGGACTCATTAGAAAAATATTTGGAAAATGTCATGAGAAGGTTAAACAGCGCTGTTATTTTACACTTGTTAGAATAGACATTGTGGTCTTTAGGAAAATTAGAGGGACAAACAAAACAATCGCGGTGATTAGAAAACTCATAGAGAGGAATCTAGAGAATGAGGATGAATGAATTTAAAGACTGAGGATGAAAGAATCGGGTCGCTAAATATACCTAAAGAATTTAGAGGACATTAGATGTAATTGTTACTAAATTTTACTTATTTAGTAGTGTCATTGATGAAAACGGTTATAACGGCAGGGACATTAAAATAAGAAATGCATTATCAAAGGGTGTACATATTTGCAAAAAGAACATTTGATGACAGGAACAAGTAATGTGTGAAGAAATGGTTAGCAAAGGCTCTCGTACAGAGCAAGGTGTAGAATGGTTCCCAAAGGTGGTCTTTAAGGAAGGATGGCGAGTGTAGATTAGAGGTTTTTGCAGTGCACTGAGGCAGCTGTTAGTATAAATCTGAAGAAGACGGGGAAGGTGGTTGAAAGGAATACTGAGAGTTACTGCAGTACACGAGAGGGTAAAATGTTGCGTAAGGTAGGTATGAAATAGGGATGTTACTGTAATGATGTCGGAAAGAATGTATGTAAGAAGGAAGGGGAATTTATCATAAGGTGGTACCATAGACCTTTAGTCTATGGTGGTACGTAGTAGCATATTGTAGGGCACAGAAACTCTTAGAAAAATCCACGAAAAAGGTGCCTTTTATGAGTCATCATCATGAACTATTGTTATGAATTTCTATTACTAGTAAGGATCTTTAAAATTTGAGCATACATATATCAATGACAATGCTTTCATATATATATTACTTCAGTGACAACATGTAGCTAAAATGATTAAAATTATAGAAAAATCTTTATAGTTTTTTTCAGAAAAACCTATTTAGTACGTACGAAATTATTTACGAAAATTTTCACAAGGAGTGGACTTCAGGACGAGCAACTACTGTTACAAGAGTGGATGAATGTCAGAACATGCTGGCTATTCCCTGCTTGTTGTAACATGAATCTATCATATTTTACTGCATATTTATTTGAACCTCTTTGCTTGTACCTTAAAACCTTACATTAGCATAACTAAGCCACGATCGCTTTTCCTTTGTGAGAGAATGAAGTTATTACATATCACTCGCCCCTCCTTGTATTCAAATGTAAAAAATTTTAATAGATTAAAGAGAAAACGCCTATCTAGACACCAATTTTCTCGGTTCTAATTTTCATTTCAAAAGGCAGCCAGGCATATTTAAAGCAGTTGACCATTGAAAGCCAGCGACCGTTATTCATGAATTCTGAATCGTAATACTGCGTAATGGATGCCAGGAGCATTAATCAAGTTCACCCGTCACCTAGGACGTCTTGAAAGACCCAATAAGCAATCTTGCAGCACGCGGGAAGCGCGGCTGTTAGATTCATTATTAAGTGCGTTTCTGAGCTAAGATAAGCCTACATATCACTGTAATAAGAACTTGAAATGGCTGCGGCTATGAAGGCCTTCCACTAAACTAACTGAAGGTTAACAAAAATACCAAACGCTAAAATTAACCATTAAGTATTTTTAATCATATTTCTAAGCAGAAATATTCAATACGCCTAACGCCAAAATTATACTGCATTTTTTATCCATGTTTCTTTGTTTAAGTTTAAATACATTGCTCTGGCTTGTTATATTACTTTAGATACTCATACTTAAGATAAAATCGTAATGAAAAAAGTAAATTAGGTGGTACAAGAGTAGCTTCTGCGCGTTTAATTTAAATCTACTATAAATGGTTGAAGATGGGTATCCTTATATGGCATATATGCCAGCGGTTTTTTCCTGCATTGGACATATACTTACAAATTAGATGAATTTAAAAGCCAAGTTGATAATAGACTAGTCTGCACTTAATGCAATTTTTTGCACAACTTGTAGAGATTTTCAAAAAGTAATAATTTATTGATAGTGGTAAAAAAATTAAATAGCTCTGACTACTAGACTTATTACCAGAAGGACCGTAGTTTTTCTTTAATTGGGAAGTCTTTCCCTTACCGAAACCAATGCTCTCTCAATAACTATGATTCATTTAAATAAGAAGTCGCAGTATTTTAAGTATCAATAATCTTAAGGTCTCATTACCGAATTTTCTGCTGCGTTTATTAATGTTTTATCTCTTACATCTGAAGTAATAAAATAAGCATGGGAATTAAAGCCCTTTCCTGCTCGAGTCCAAATCTGTTCTTACGATAAGTTCCGAGGCAATTACAAATTCTCGCCGACCTGGGGGCTCGCCTAGCAGACTAGCCTAGCTTGCTCGCTGGCTATCTCAAAGGTCAGCGGTTTGAATCTCGGGTGGGGGATGGGTACTCTGTTTCTCCAATACGGTTTTTTCTATTATTTGAAGAATTGCTAAGTGGCCATAGCCGTGGACGCACCCTATAAACAAAAATACTACAATTACAAGTTCTCATTGAACTAATGGCTTCTTCCATTTTATCAACCGTTACCAAACGTTGGCCAATTGAAAAAATCAACTAGAGCCCCAAGTTATGGAAATGATAAGGGAACCTTTTTTTCACAAATGGCGAATCGTTAAAGGAAGGTTTGAGGACGTCACCGCGGTTGAAAGGGAAAGCAGGGGATAAAGTCTCGTTTAAATGAGGAAAAAATACTCGTACAAACAAATTCACTCAATCCTTTTTTCATTTTTCGTCAAGCCTCAAACGAGCCCTATCCCACAATGAATTCAATGAACCTGTACTAAGATTTTTAGGGATAGTACGATGCTGGAAGTACTTGTACCGTGACGTGAATCGGCTGAAGTAAAATACCATTGATTCTACATTATTTTTAATAACGAATGAGTGTAAAAAATCGACTCTATCATAAAACTTTACTATAAAAGCAACTTACAGCTGAATTCCTTGTCTGAACCTGTTCTAAAAAATAAACTAGGTTATAGAATGTGGATTCCTGCGCTTTGTATGCGTAGGAGACCTGTTTTTTTTTGATCAGGTAATATGAATGAGTCCTTGATTAAAGTTTATGGACGCTGTTAAGTGACACTTTTTAATTAGGATAAATAGGTCTCTTTTCATATGTATAACTTATAACTAAACTGACCAGACTAGTCAAATGGCCCTCACCGGATAATCCAAAATTCGTGCTCTAATCTCGCGCTGGGCTTATCTTAGACTTACCTACAACTAATTTTCCTGAATGGTTGGTCTCAGCAAGGGCATGCTGCAGTAAAATATGAGCCAAAACCAATTAACAAAGCGATCTCAGAATAATGGGAAATGCTTAAGAGAAATAAAAACAAAAACTAACATTAACTATAAAAAACACGGCATAGTTTTGGAAGAATATCTCTGTAGCTTTCAACTAGATAAAAATCCAGAAGCATTCGATTTATAGCAGGACCCACAGTATTTACCTATTCAGATACCTTACCAAAGAATTCTGTTAGGAGCAGTTAAACAAAAATTAATAAAATGGACTCCGTTCACATAGTATTATTTTGAACCATAGAGGAGATATGTATTGTCGGGACTGCATGAGATTTCGCACAATATCTTGACCTCCTATTTACAAACAACTGTTAAATAACATTCAATGTAGACTTTTTAGATCACTACCGAGGTAACTAAATTTTGAGATAATTTACTAATCTAAATGTTAGCAAAATATTGAAATACGAATTCAGTTAAGGGTCTGCTGCGGCTAGTGATAGTGAGAAAAAAGTTCGCATTGGATAAATGGCGGAAATGGACGAAGAGGAATCAACAAATCGAGAATTTTTATCAAAGTAATACGCGAAAGGCCATGGCAGTTCTTCACGCCCCATTTGCTTATTGACAGGTCATCGATGAGGAGTGCGGTGGGAAGATTGGTGCGAGAGAACGTGTGCTGGAGTGAGTTGGGTGCGTCACGGAAGTAAAAAACGAATAAAAAATATAAAGACGTGTTTCGAAGAGGGTGGACGGAGGAAGAGGAGACGGATCGAGTAGCAGACGTGGCTGCGAATGGAGAGGAATGAAATGAGAACAATAAGGAACAAAGAAGTTGGAAAAAAGAGGACAACTGGTGGAAGTACGAGAGGCAGAACAAGCAAAAAGAAACCGTAAAGGTTTTGGTGAAGTGAGGGAGAGTGGGAAGAATATGGCAAAGGTCCCAAAAGAAGTAGTGAGGTACTCTCATGAATTGAACCGTTTTTCGAATGCAAGGCGGAATGGTCGCACAATTGAAGGTGGTTTTAACGGAAAGAAAAAATTAGCGGCGGGGTTAGGGGGTAAAGGTATGGGAGAAGAAGAAGGAAACTGCCGTCTAGGAGATGGCGATATATTGTCATAGTTACAGAAGAAAAGTAAATATCTATATGGTGGCCAAAATATAGAAATGTATAGATCATCCCATATCAATAAATGAATTTTTTCCATAGAATGAGGTTTTTCAAAAGGTAATGAACTCAATTGTGGTGGGGTGCCAACCGGAGAATTATCAAATAAAACATCATTACAAATAAGTTAATATTAAAAAATAAATAGGGACAAATAAGTTAATAATAAAAAATAAATAAGGTTTTCCACATAGTTATGCCTAAAAATATAGAAAATATGTAATCATTATGTTTTCATTTTTTCATGGAAAATGAAAGAGAGCTAAGTTTGATTCAAATTATCAATTTATGAGGCAAAACAATCAATTAAATAGTGCAGGAAATTTTTGGGAAAAGATTGATTTCACTCAGAAGATTTATTTTAGTGATTTCGGACAAGCTGACGTTGTACTAAGCCTTAGCTTGTGAAATTTATCCACAAGGGTTTAGAGATCAGTTCCTATCACTGAACTGCATATGATTTCCCATAGAGATCTAGTACTCATAAATTGAGCTTCCATTTAGTATGAAGTGTCCTTAAGCGTCACCGAAACTTAAAACCGGATCACTCGATTAACAACCGTGCGATTAAGTTTATTGAGATATTCTATTAATGTATCGAAAGTAAAAGTATTATTCTAACTAAATATTCTTGCATTAAATGTAGATTAGAAGTATATGGATGTTAACAAGTATCATATATCGGAGAGTAATGTTACTTAGCAAATGAAAATTGGGTAAGGCAGTCCTTTCAACCTTCAAATAAAAAGAAAAAATTGTAAAGAAATATATTGAAATATAGTATATGATATTTCCTTATAGGAAATAATAAGAGTTTAGTAATATCTTAATGTCATTTTGCCCTAAATATTAGAGGAGAAAACCTTAAAGCCTCGTAAGTCACTCTCTGTAGTAAGACTCAGTAAAAAATGCTAATTAAAACTCAGGGCTTAAAATTTTTTAATAAGTTGCAAATTTTATTTCTACGATACCACCTCACCGTAACTTTGGAAATATGCATGGTGAGAAATTTTCTTAAATACTACTCAAATTTTTTCTTAAACTACTATTAAAAATTTTATCGAACGCTCTCTTTCTCATTCCTACTTATCCCTAACTATGCCCCTATCATGATGATTCATGAATCTACAAAAAACTCAAAACGTCGGAAACATTATAAGAAAAAATTTACTCTTACCTTCAAGAAATGCATTGACCGTACGAAGAGGGATCCTTAACCCAGCGGCCATGACGGAAGGGCTAGTATATGCTTAATTCTTTTGCGGCTTCTGACCGTTATCGACTACCTGGGCAAGCCGCCTTCCTAGTTGCTGTCCTACGCTATTTACATCGCACTTCCCACGAAGCCGTTATTATATGGCCGCCTGGTTTGTCGGTCTCGAATTGGTGGGTGGGGATTGCTCAGAAGAACAGACTGAGCTGTTAAAGGAGGTGGTGGCGTATGTGATGGGATAAGATCTTCTGCGCCGCCGCCCCGCGCCTTCCTTAGAAGGCGTAGTGTGTTACGGCAACCCATTCTGACCTCTCTTTCTCCTTCCCCATGTCTACGAGAAAAAAATTGGCAGTGCCTCAGAGTACACTCATCTCAACCCCAGTCCTTAGCTTCCCTCGTCTCCTTATACTCTCCCTCTCTCTCAGTTGTTACTTCCTTCTCCCAGACTCCTTCGCCTCATATGCACCCTACCCCGATCGTGTCAAAGAACCTTGGAAATAACGCTTTTAACAGTTATTGGCCGCATACTGGGAAGATTTTCACTGGCCAAAAAATTAAGGTGTTTCTTGCCGAACGCTATTGGCATCATGCGCAAATTCTATTCACTTCACCAGTTTACTGCATATGTTTTCTTAGAGATACTTTTTTCTGGCAGGAAAAATTTGCTCGAATGCATTTGGATAATTGGTTATCAGGATATGGTAACTGGTAGATCAATAAAATATACAGTAATCGTTCATTAAAATTTAGCGTAATTCCTCAGCTGTAGTTACTCTCGATTTTTAAGGTTATTGAATTGACTGAATAGAAAAGTAACACTTTAGAATGTGTTTAGAACTTTAGTAGAAAAGAATGTATTCCAGGTAAAAATATTTTTTAAATGAGTAAATTGGAAAAAAGTAAAAAATGAATAAATTGAAAAAAAAAATTAAAATGAATAAATGAAAAAGCCATGTAAATATCTTTCCACACGGTTCACAATCTCTTATCATTTTGTCAATTATGTATTTTAAATTTTATCTTTTCTTATTTGTAGATACCAAAGGTATTTGTGACAAGAGGATAGGAGAAAGAAAGGAGTATCTGGTCTCAATCTCGCCCTAATTAAGACATTTTATTTTTTCAGGATCGGTTTATGTTTAGTTTCGATATCTGGTATATAAAAATCGAGACTCATTTAAATAATCTCGGTTTTCAACTTATTGCAATTTTGACACGTTAAAAGTATTTTTACTCCCAATCGAGCTTCAAACTCTCAAAAGTATTAGAACCCTCAGTTATTCTCCGTAAGTTTATAAAACTGAAAAAATACACGAGTACACGATAGTTAACAAATTTTAGTTAATTTACACGTGCCATTATAAAAACCAAACAGTGTTCTGATTCACAAAAAAGGTTACGTTAAAAAACAACTCTTACGTTCTGAATTCGCATCCTAGCATATTCCTCACCAGAATTAATTTCGTCCATTTATTTGACTCACAACCGTTTCTTTTAATAATATCCTGATTGTAAGTAAGTAAGGATATGATTATGCAGTGATTTTCATTTGATTGGTTGGTCTAATTGATTATCGCATGGCTTAATTATTGATGTTGTAATTTATTACACCAACAAAGAAAAACACCAAGATATTGTTAAAAAGTTAGCTGTTAGAATTTATTCGAAATTTACCTTATGGTCTCTATGATAAAGTTATAGCACCAAATCATCTCTCTAAATTAATTTCAAAGATGTGAATTTATACCCCTCAATTTTTTTTACAAATAGCCGTAATTTTTTCCACACATTCCATCCTCACTCTTGTTACTTTCTCGGAGAATCTATATGTCAACGGCAGTAGAATAAAGAATGGAATTCCAAATTCTTTACGTGGTGATACTGGATACGAGAATCCGTCGATTAGCATCACATCATGCATTTTTAAAATATAGCGCTGTCCGAATAGTTGGCAACGATTCCAAGAATTTTATTTTACCATCCCGGATACTCAAAAGGCAAACAATTCAAGTAGCTTCGTTTATCTTATTAGTTTCCAATGCTCTGGAGAGGTTGGATTTAAGTACGGAAATCTATACATATAGTAAGGACTTTAAAATAAATAGACTACACTATTAGCTCAAAAAATTAAATGAATAGTTGAGCATAATTAAAATTTAAAAAATTAATTGCATACATGGCAATTCTGAAAGTGTTACCAAATGTGCAACTTTGGACAAAGGACAAGTTAGGAAGTTTCCTTCCTGAACGAAAGGGGTGAATTAAAATAAGTATTAAAGTAAATTAATATGCTCAAATGATCTTTAATTATTCTGGCCTCATTGAAAAGGATCGTTACAAGGAGCACGGTTCAATTTCAAGTGACTTGAGACATGACTTTGAACACCACCACTGTGCTTTCCTTTGTCAAATCTCTCATAAACACATCCCCGTTGATGGTAACCTATTTGATCGAAATATCGATATATGAGTCTCCTAGAACACATTTATTTTTACTATAACTTTCCCTAAATTCAAGTAAAACATAGGCTCGCGCCCTTTCTTTCAACGTAAGAAAGTATTTATAAATTGTTTTTATGTACGGCTCTTTATGTTGTTATTTTGTACCTTAAAATGAGAACAAAAAAACAATTGAAATGCTACCTATATTTACTAAGGTTCATGACTATATTTCAAAATTATAGAGTATTTATTCTACTAAACTCATGGCTCATAAAAGGTATACTAAAATATCGATTTCTGTTCAAGCCTTGAATAATTTATTGCTCGAACTACAGGTTGATGACTATGCTAACATATTAATGATTTTCATCAATGCAGTTAAAATTATGCCATATGATGGTAATTATAATATAATCTGAACATTTGTGACTATGCATATCAAAATTTTATGTAAATGTGCAATTATAATTATTGACTCAGGAAATAAACTACCAGAAAAGGTACAACCTTTTCAGGCACTAAAACCAGTTAGAAATGAAGGTTATGTTAATTTAAATCCCCCTCTAAATGTTTAGCCTTACGGTCAGCTCCCATACTAATTTAATACAATGATTTCTGAAGAATTAGAACATGGTAACCTTCTAACATTGTGAGTTAAGAAATTTTGTATGATAATTCTTCGATATATTTTTTCACAAAGAATAATAGTTGGGTAATTAGGAAAAAATCAACTATGAAGAGAATTAAAAGTGAAGGTTGAACTAGGAAAGCTTCTTAGTACCGAAATCGTGAGGCACAAGGGCACGACTGACAAAATATATTTGAGGTACCTACATAGTAAACGTGTATGGCATTTATCCGGAATCAAGAGTCGTCGAAAAACCGAAATGGTATTCAGCATATTACGATTCAGTGTCCAAATTATTTTCAAAACTTTTAGCTTGGCGGAATTATTATTGTGAACATTTAAGGTATGGAAATATCCATTATTTCATATGACATGATTAATTCGAATTTAGTCAATTCCGTGGTACACCTGATGATGAGATTTAACAGTGTAAAATTGATATTTATTAAGTAAAAATAAATTTTATATAAATGCTGGAATTAAATTCCGCTTACGAACTCAGAAATCACATAACTTTCTCCAACTGCGACATTTATGTTTTCTTAACATGCAGACACCTCTATAAATTATGAAACCACTTTCCATTCGACACAGATGAGCTTCCGTGAAAATGGAAGAAGGATGTGCAGCAATTATGCACCAAGATTTACCCCACCTTCTGATGTGAAACCGTTCAGCACACATTAATCTGATCCAGTGAGTCAAAACCCACTTATAAATCCCGGTCTTGATTTGGCATAACAAATCTACCGCCTTTTATTACGCATCAGTCACTGATAGGAAAAAATGGAATTCAATCTTTCAATAATGAACATGAGAAAACATCTTTCGGTCTAAACACCTCTTTTAAATCCATTCCTTTCCAAGGGGTCGCATAAAAGACTCCCAATAAATTAAATGTGACCAGCGTACATTAACTCGCAAGGAGAATCGTTGAGAGAAAAACTAGCTCCACAAGTGGATAAGACCTAATACACTCAGGAGTGCAAGCGAAGCTACTTCAGCAAACAGGTAGCCGCCGGCGAACCCTCTATGCGGAGTGTGTCAAAACAAGAAACAGCTTCATCGACATTGGCGCCAGAATTCCAAATAATTCAAATATGCATTCTGATTCCAGCGCATAGTTAAATAAAAATTTTAATGTTCGAAGGACTGTAAAATCACACCAAGCATCAATCTTAGTGTAAGAGAAGAGATTTTTTACTCGGCTTATGATTTCATTCAACCAAACTTCATTTTGACTTAACTCATACTTCCACAGTGTTATAAATTTGAGTCAAAATGGCAAAAAGTTAGGAATAAAAAAAGATGCTAACCAACAATACATATTTCGGATTTCAATATATCTTTAAACCAGCCCTATTTTCCTTCATGGTCAATTTAGTTTTTCGATGGCAACGAATCATTTTAAATTTCACGAGTTATAAAATTTACTGAGGACGTCACTTGGTGGAATTCCATAACGACAATAATAAAATATGTTGGTTTTGCTCGGATGTATTTCCACAGAATTATTCAACACGACCGGTTTCGACGGATTACCATCATCATCTGGTGATGACGGTAATCCGTCGAAAACGGT
>WURS02217592.1:0-20062 GCA_011762765.2 Rhinocypha anisoptera | reverse complement strand
TACACAGAGAACGTACTGTCACTCACTCTTATTCTGCTTTTGCCACTCCCACCAAAAAGGAATGAGTGTGTGCTATGGTTATGCTTGGTCTTATGATATCATATGATTTAATAACATATGTAGTTGTGGTAATAATTCAAGCAATTAATTTGTAAAAATACATCGTTTTAAATATAATTAAACCAAAATGGATATCTTTGGTAATTAATTGATTTATCACATCAATAAGTTTCAAAGATCAAAGATATTACTGTAAAAAGTTTTTATTATTATTTATCAGTGAAGTTTTTATACTGAAATCGTGAATAAATTTAATAATGTTTCGACATCTTCAAGCAAACTACAAAGTGAAGAAGAATAAATCGATAGAATGAAGTCAAATGGACAATAAAGTAAAGCCAATAAAACTTGCAAAAGTTAATGAGAACAAACAAAGTGCCACCCTTAGAGTGTGCCAGTAACTAGTGGTTTGGCAAGAGAATAAGCGCGAAATAGGCACAGAGTGTAACACGACCCTTTCTTGTTTGCCAACCGTGTACGTGTCCATTTCATTCACTTGTTTGACTATGTTAAAGATTCGTAATAGTTTTCTTCTACTCATGCTATCCAATTTCCATGTTTACACCATTTCTACAGATAAACAACATTTAATATATTAACAGTTTTTAAATTAGTGTATAAGTTTAATTAACTTTTTTTGAGATGGACACATAAAGTTTGTTTGATAAAAGTTCCGTTGAATTAGGACAATTGAACAAATAACATATGGCGAGTGTACCTAAGCAAAATAAAAAAATATTTGACCCAATGGACTGAAGTGTGGAGCCTATCTTAGACAAAGTTGTTAGACGCAGCAATTAAAACTTATCAGCGAGATGCAATGAAGATCCATTAAAGACAATGAGCACCGCTGCTTTCTCTCCTGCTACTGCTTTCCTTGGTAAAAGTAGCAAACACTCACGTTGGCCAGTTTAAACGTCACTGGTTCGCTTTGCTTACATTAAAGTTAAACTTCAATTAGTTAGATAAATATTTTAAAAAGTAGAATCATTAGTGCTGAGTGACGCAGTGGCGAGGTTGATTGGACCTGAGTGAGAATAGTAAGTAGCCCAGTGCACTGGCCAGTGGCAATGGTAAGCCTTGGAAACACTAGTCGCTACGTTTGACCACTAGCCACCACCTAGAGCCGACTACACCAAAGCCATGCATCAGTCAGTGGTAGCTACCAATCCAGATTGATGCTCAAAATAGGAATCCCAATGGTCTTGTAGGATAAGAGACACAGGCCACTCCATTACCTAATCTAAAAATAAAACTACATCCCACGTAGAGGGGTGCATAGTGCTAAAGTGAGACACGAGATGAGTGGAACAAGACACATCAATGAAAATGACCAAAAGAGTATCGGCATCAAAAGCCAACCGCATTGTATTTACCAATCATCCATCAAGTCTAAGTGAGTAAAGACCATTGACAATACATTGACTCCTATGTGCGATGCATTTCTTGGAAGAGTTCCGCTTGCCCGTCGGCTCCAAATGAACCCGAATAGAAAGCATCCAGTGAGTAGCATGCCAACAGCTAGCACTATTCTGTCCTGCTGAGTAGCGACTCACAATTCCCCAGTTAGTTTCAAACTAAATAATTGATAAAAGTGCTAAGGTAATAAGTTTTTATTAAATAAACGTTTTTATTTTTATTGATCTATTTAGCTAATATTTAAAATGCTTTGAACTTCTTGTAATGAGAGTAGGAAATGGATACAAAAGGCCACCATTGCTCATTTAGTAGTGAAGGTAACTAGAAGCTTTGGAAGAGGAGATGGTGTGTGCAATATGTGCAAGGCGCAGTGCAATAGGGACAAATTCAAATCCATTGATCCATATGATTAATTCGCAGAAGATCCCATTTGGAGTAGATGGATATTACCTAGTTTCCGAGTTTGCTTCCCAACAGGTAACAATAAAAATGGTGACTTGTGGTAATTGACGTTCAAGTGAATAAAACGACAAGCTGTCGATCAATAAAGCAAATCAAGTATGTCAATTCACCGACTTGTACTTCTCGTTACTGCTGGTGGCGTTGAAGGTCGGCCAGCCAGTGTCGAGTGTCAGCACAAACTTTCTTTGTGCACAGTGGACATGGCGTTAGAAGTTGCACTGGTACCTTCACTTTACTTCGTAAGTGCTGAGTGATCAGACTGACTAGGCCTTTGATAAATTCCGGGTGAGTATTGGGCGTGGGACAACGACGAATCTCAACGGGTAACTAGTTTAAGCGAAAAAACAGAAAAAGGCAAGTTTATGTTTATTCTTCTTTTTACTGTAAAAACTACCGCAAATGGTTCAATTAATATACGGTTCTAGATAAATTGTTTTTTAAATTAACACTAAACAGTTTAATTGAAACTCAATCCAGGTTAGATTAGCAAATAAGAGCTAACATTGACAGAGAAAACGATAAATGAATTTGTAGACAAGCAGTATTCACTGGCAAACAGTGCCATGGTTAGTTGAGAGTGCATTTGTTGAGCATGACGCAATTTGTTTTGTTCATTTCTCTCAGCAAGTCACTATTGTCAACTCAATGCTCAAATATCCACACCCCGTCCAACGTATACCCACACTTTTTTATAATTTAAATTTAAATTTACTTACACTAATTTTTATAACAACACTAAACTCTCATACCCAATTCAACTTTCACGCATTTAACAGTAATTGTACTTAATATGTAACAGCAGGTAGTCTTACTTTTTTTTCTTACTTTGGCCTGTCAAGCTTTGGATTGTTTCTGCTTTTCACTTTGCTTCAACAACAACGCACCCTGACTTTGGGTGAGTCCAAAGGAAAACTTTACAGTGATATTGCTTTCTTTTTCACATTTGAAAAACCACAACAAAACAAATATAGTGAAACGTTCGTGAAAGTAAGGTAAACTTTCGGGTTGTGCCTGAATTTGATCCTAACTGTTTGCAGGTTGAGACAGACAGCGGTGCATTGCGTGCATAGAACCACATAGAACCGAACTCAGACAAAAACCCAAAGCTTGCCTTACTTTTCATTGTAATTTGCTTAACCCTTTCGCTCCCGAAGGCGTTATCGGGATGTATGTATGTCTCATTCAATTAGCAATATAAGGCTTATCTTTTATTGATAATACTTGGGATCGAAAGGGTTAAAGAAAAGTTGGGGTGGTACACTAACACTGGTGCTAGTAACCCGACATACTTGCCCTGTCTTGATCTCACCAAGAGACACAATTTTTAACTTCATACAATTTATAACTAAAAACTTTTAAAATTAACACCACCACAGCTTTAAACAATGTATAAAGTGTAACAAATTAGAACTGAAACCAATTAACTGCACTTTGAAAATTCTTTTCAAATGGAAATAAATCTTTTACTAGTATTTGATCGAACATTTTTTACACAAATTGTCAGTTATAACCATTATTATTATATTATTAGCAAAATATTTAGCCATTTCATTAGTATTAAAAACAAAAACCGTCTGTCTCAACTGAGGTTTAGCTGACATTGAAACAATAAGTCAAAATTAAGTTTTTTATTTGTTAACTTAAAAGTAGATAAAAAAATTGGCACTTCAATTTTTTTCTCAATAAAATTTGATTTTTGTGAACGAATCTCCCAGTTTACGTAAATTCTATTATTGAAAACGTAAAGATTGTAATCTATAGACCCAATTGCAAAAACAGTCATAGAGTTCATTGATTTGTCAAATAAATTGACAGAGTATCCGAAACTAAGACATGAATACTATATTTCACTTGTTACCCGATGTGTTGACTCACACAAAAAATCAATTGGCTATGCGCAATAAAAAAACTTAAAGCAACTTACTTTAGAGCAAAGATCTTGGCAATATTCAATGTCCAGTTCGTGCAATGTTTCAATGTGCTCGTTGACAAACGAAATCGGCACTAAAATAATATTCTTGTAACCTTTTTCAACAAAACCTGTGAGAAATATCAAAAAATAAGGCGGATGTTTATACTTCTAAAAAACAATCAATTAGTGGGGAGAGTGAGACACATGAAATCTACCATCAAAATTGCAATAACTGCAACTACCTAGAGTAATTAAACCAACAATAACATACCTTTGATAGCGTTTGGAGTAGAGGGACCTTGCCACGGCATGGGACCCACCTTAGACTGCCACACCAAGCGGTAGGGATAGCGAAAGTCAAGTGATCGCATCACTTGCATCACAGTGCCACTGACCTCCATGGGATAAGTGTCTCCCACGTTGACTGACTGTGTAATGAGACCGTGTGTGTGTGGTTAGTGGACTATCTATCAAGTGGGCCAGTGGCAGACTAAGACCACCTTCCAGTGATCGAGTCTTTATTCAACCCACTCGGCTCCACGCTCATCGCACAACCACTGCGCAACCTTAATGAGAAAATTACTCTCGGCATATGTACTTAATTTAAATCTCAATTCTCATGTGTATTTCAAATCGAATTTAGAATAGATATAAATTAGTTTAGTTGTATTCTTTGTACTATCTGTTGTTGCTGTGGCACAATTCCCAATGCAAATAGTGAAAACGGTGAAAAGAGTGGTCACCAGGCAGAGAGGAAAACACGGTTAAGCCACACGCGCCCAAACCATCCGTCGTCTACCCACCGGGACTAGCGAATAAAGCTCTATATAGTAAAGCAGTCATTGAAGGCTATTGCATTGATAATAAATCTGGCAGTAGACATCAATAAAAAGCGAGACATCAATTAAGTCGGAGTGAATGTGCCGAGAGTGGCCAGCTATTGTGCCTACACTAAGAATAGCGCGCAGTATGACAGTGCCAGCCAGTCTGGCCAGAGATTAGTGCCCAAGTGAATCGATATATTTACACTTAGCGGCAGTGAGTGTGCTGTGAATAGAAGAAGCACGTTGTTTCGCTTCTCGGGAGCAAATTGGTTGATTTCAGTCTCAATCAGCTGCTTGAAAGCACGAACAAGTCCCGGGTTCATGGGCCATCGGTCCACGAAAGAAAGACTAAATGGGAGTGGGCGGTTGTGGAAGTAACGCGCCATCGCGTTCACACTACTACCTGAAGTATTGCAACAGAACTGAGCGTACTGCGAGAAAGCCACCACATGCTCAACGCCATCCCTGTTGGATCAAAGTGATCAGTAAGATATTGCCAACGATCATCACACACCTCTCAATTTGTGCAAGGGCATCTTCAGTTAGAGGGTTTGCATAACGAAAACCCACGTAAAAGTGATGCGGAGCTGTCTCGGGACTAACTTGGTCCAATTGTTGCACCACTAAGCTACCTTGTCTCTCGGTCCATTCGAAGATAGGTGACTTACCACCTATCTCACTGTACTTCTGCATCACCTTTGGTGCACGTCTCTTGGCAATCCAGGGGCCAAGCCAACTAATAGAAAGAAATAAACAACCTTAGTGGGAAAAATCCCGCTACTTGGTGTCACACTACCTCTGCATGGGTAGCTTGATAATATCACTGTCCAAAAATAGCCGCTGTAAAAATGGTTCCACCTCATTCAGATTTCTCGGTCCACCCATGTTGAGCATGAGAAGAGCGGTTCGTGGATGAGTGTTGGCACTGGTAGCCATGCTCGCCTTCACTTGCCACCCAAAAAACATGGCTAAATATGCGAAACGTGCCAGGCACTTATTAGCAATTCGGCGATCACAATCTATGACAACCGTACAAATCATACCTGGAAAATGACCACCAGACATGGACAAACGAGAAGACCAAATGTGCATGCTAACTGGTGGTGTTAGTGATGGTTTCGTTGGTCAAGATGATGTTGGTTGTCACACTGTGAGACACTGGGGATGTACCGACCAACCGACTGCAGTGTCTCCACGTCGTCTCCATGAGCTCAGCTGATCAGCCCAACATATATGATAAGCGGGTGCTACTTACCGTACTACTCACACAGGCCAACAACCATTTATTACTCAAATTATTTTTAATTAATTATTTACTATACTTATATTTGATTTATCAATTAACATTAAAATAAACAAATGAATTTGTATTCGAGATATTCACCAGTGAAAAGTTATTTGATTTAAATAATTTGTTTACTTTGCTTTGTTTCTAGTGACCTCTGCCGGCGAGGTAAGCAAAATAATAAGATTGTAAGATAATAAATTTTTGTTAATAAGACCAGATTTCTGAATTCTTCTGAATGTTTTTGTAAAAACAGTGATGATTTGTCTAACTTTTATTGAGATTTTCTAATTCTAAGTCTAATATCTTCTCTCTCGAAAGCTGTTCTAAATTGTATTACCATTTGAAGTTAACTTTTTTCTAAGTCCGTCCATTAGATTTAAGATGTGAACTTGGAAAAAATCAATTTATTACGAATGGTTACTTGACAAATACTTGCAAGCATAACAACTTTTGCTTCCCTTCTTGACTATTTCTAACTTTCCCTTTATTTTAGCGACAACACGGATTTGATGAAGGTAATGAATTTTTTCATAATGAAATACTTGTAGTGATAAACTGTTTTTAAAAGCGATTGAGTGAATGGTGAATACGTTTGCAAAGTCACTAGTGTCAGTTATCACTGATAACTTATCCGTGACTCTCAATTTTAGCACTGTAATAATTTACTTGGCATTGAATTCTGTTAACAAGTAATCTACATATATAATAAAAATGAACTCATATGCTTGGATTTGACACGATTTGCTACACTACCACATCCTCAGTATTCAATAAAACCTGCAATGGATATTTAGCTAGACAACAGTTCCTGTTTGATGGCTACTAAAAGTCACCTTGTGCTCATGGCGAGATGTATTGTCATTTTGCGAACCCGGTTGGGTGATAAAGTCATACATTAATGGCATTCAAGTATGATTGAAAATGTTTGTGTTAGATTAGCTTGGTTCGTTAAAGTGAATTCCACACAAACATATGATGCTGACCGACTTTAAATTTTATCAATGTATATGGTTCTGGATCACTGAATTAGACCAAAAAGTCACTTTCAATTTCCAATTTATTCTGACAGTCCTTTTTCACTTTTTTCTATACCCAGTGCATTATGCTAACAAGGTCTGCTCAGGTTGACATTGTGTTCTGCTACAGTTACTGCTAATGGTCTGTGGTCAACAATGGCACCAGGAAAGAGCGGCGCTCAAGACAGCCAATAGTGTGTTTTATTGTTCTACTCCGTGTCTTTCTACTGATGCATCATCAACTTGCTTAGTGCTATTGTTCCGACTCGGAACTTCCGAGTGGTCGCATGCAGTGATGCGCCTAACACTATGCTCACTTATTTCGGCAAAACCATGATTGTCCACTAATCTGGCTTCTCATCATCACCGACCTGTTTATACTGATTAATTCACAAGTTGACTAACGGTTTCGTCAAGACCAGTCTCTTGAGGTGGTAAGTGATCGCTTCACAAATCTCGATTCTCATCACTACATGTGCGCGCAGGTCACTTCTCAAATGAGATTTAAGTCCACGTCAGTCGAGTGAAGGAAGGCAGAGAAGTGGTATAGTGACTACTGTGGTGGAGTGGCACTAGTGCTGTGCCAGCCAACCTGTTCGTGCTCTGCCAGGTCATCCAACAGGTGCAATGAGGTGAGTGTTGCCTGTGCCTGGCTGCTTCTCACTGGCTGCATTTAGACGAGCAAGAGCCATACCTCAAATACTCGCGTTTAGTGCGCAACGTTTTCGATGGAAAACGACATTTGATTGTTTTTATTTTGGATTTTGGGTACTGACAGTGATAATCAAGTAAACTATTGTTAAATTATTAATTTAGAATTCTACTAACTTAATTAAATTAATGGAACAAATATTTTTTTCGAATGTTGCTGATTCTACACTTTATTCTATTAAATAAAACTAATGGTCACCATGTATTGTCAAAAGATTTTACGAAATAACTTTGTACTTGCTCCATTATATTTACTATACTTTCTAACATTTCTTAACGGCTTTCCCGTGATAAGACCCCTCACTAAACTCTTTCAAGTTTTCAGCAATACCCATGTGCCATGACATTAGGTAGAGCAATAGTTAAAGTTGTATGCTTGCTCGTCTAAATGCAGCTAGTGGCATGTTGTTGCACTACTGCCATTCAGGCCGCCATCGCCATCTTGTTGCTTGCTCGTTGCAGCTGTCGTGGTTGGTGCAAGTGGTGCTGATGGTCTCTCTCTCTCTCCCCTCTGTTCTCGTTCGTCCGCTCCACTCGACCCGACTCTCGACAACATCGGGGAGCAAGCTTTGCGACGAGGCCAAAGTTGGCAGCCTGGCGGTGGGCAGACGCACTGACTAACGCACTTGTTTATGAAGAACGTGGAAACCGCAGTGTCGTTGAAGTTGAACCCTCAGGTCATATCTTTTTGTTGTAAGTTTGCATGCATTTTTGGTGGTGCACAACTCGCCACTCGGTGGTCATTGCCGAGCTTCCCGCGCTTGCAAAAATTACAAGATTCTGCATTTTTTATAATTTGGCCCACTTTTAATGTGATTCAAGCCTCATCAAGCAACACCACTCTCTCGGGTTACAGAAAATTAAGTGCAAGATCAATGGTAAATCATTTATTCTAAGCAAATTTGTCATTTTTCCACGTCAATCATGAAGCCAAACGCGCACCTGTTGATTGTAGTGACTGGGTAATGCGGAGATAACAACATTTCATGTTTGTCGCCGCATCCTTTAGGGAAATCTAGCCAGAGATCTGTTGGCACCGAGCACTTGCGATTGCATCCACAGTGACAATTGATCGTGACGAGTGTGTCTTATGTTTCCAGGCAACCTGTGTGAGACAACTTATCGCGTTGCACAGAACCTGATCGCATCATTTTGTCTTGTTTGTTCTCTTTCGATTCACTCCTCACCGGTCCGTGCTCTTGCTCGCTTCTCTATCTTTGCCCAATAGTGCACAGTGTTAGTCATGGATCGCTACTCGCCGAATCAGGTACCCACGTACCACGTGGAACACCTGGCCACCTTCTCCACCGCTTCGGCTCAACACGAGCATGTTACTCCTCGAATGGCTCTCCAACGACTGTTCAAAATGGAAAAGACCTCCGGTAGGTTGAGTCGTTCTGACCATTCGTTTGGCTTCACACTAAATACTGACACCTATATAGTTTTTATCTGACGTGTTTGAGCTCAAATAACATTTCCACAAGATGATTTTTGTTTCTGTGTGGTAGTACTTCCTTGAACCTTGCTAAGTAAATATTGTGCAAACTCTTCTTTTTGAGACTTACTCTTGTTCGATTCGATTGACTGTGATCCAATTTTAATTGAGAGTATTTATATCTAGCCTGCCACTACTAGATTCGGTTTGGAGCAAGCCAATTTTGAATGGAAGCCTTAGTGCTTTTTGTGCTTTGAGTCTTGTTTCCAATTACATTCCTGGTGTGGATGTGAACTCAGTTTTGACTTGGACTGTTCCAATTAGGCTAATGGTGTCACTTGGCTGGTCATTTACACCACTGGCCTAGTTGCTACCAAAAGATCCTTCGGTACGGTGGCAACCTGGCAATATCATCAAGTGTCTAATACTCACGTCAATTGGTTTGTTTACTCTTAGAATTCTTTGTTTGGATTTTTATAAAACCTACGTCAGACAGTTGTCTTGAAATTTGTTACGCAACTGGATTGTAATTAGCAAGACATTGAAGCAACAACAAGGACATAACTCTGAATAAATGTTTTCCCAATATGACTTTTTCTCATAACTTTTGCCGGTAAAAGTTGGCAGTGTGATCTAGGTTTTCGATGCGATGAATTATCACTGATTGCTAACTTTCTATCGATTATTTAACGCCCACGTTCTTTGTTGTCATGGTACTTCAATTTATTATTATTTTATTGTTTTCACACGCACAGAAAACTCAAATTCAATATTTGAATTTGTTTATTCTTTATTGATTTTAGTAAACTAAAGTACAATATAAAGTGAAATTAGTAAAGTTTAATTTTCAATGTGTATTAAACATTGTACTTTATGGGAGTATAAATCCTATGATGAGCGAAAAAGTTGGATTCGAGTTTTCTGTGTGTGTGTGGGTGGTCACTTACAAACATCCCCTCTCATGGTGTATTTAGCTTCTCAATTGACTCATTTCTTATAGACTTATTGAGTGTTTCATATTGCTTATCGTTGTTCCGTTATGCGACCATTTTCTGACCATGTCTGGGTCAATTAGACGAATCAGTAAGAGATTTTAGGTGAGAAATTATGACATGGATGAACTATTGTGGGTGCTTGAATGTCAGTGACGAATCATGACTCATGTGCAAAAATGAACGACGACTAGGGAGGTCAGCTAAGGCGGTGGCAGCTGTGTAGTTTTTGGTAGATGACAAATAAGGCATCGATGTCACCTTGCCTACAATGTGCACACCGCTGTGATAATACCACTAGACAAGCTACTAAGCCATTTACGTTGAGGGGCTTGTTTATCAAAATAGTTGCATAACTGACGCTCACTAGGGCTATGTTTGGATCATTTCTCGTGTTTTACCTTGGCAATGTGAGAGAAACATTTTTGTCGTGCTTAAGCTTGCCGTTCATTGTTTTGTTTGTACCGCTGTGCCATTTGGCCATCAGATGCAACAAATCACACTTGTGTTCTTTAGTGAGTACCGTCATTCACAGTGGACCAAGCTCGCGCTCAGTTAAAACTAGATCCACTAGTGTTCATTATGAGAACTAATAGAATGAACACGGTGTGACACAAATCGATCTTAAGGTGACTGGTATAGATCTGTGTTCTAGTGTGCAATTGTGGAAGTGGCACACCAAACAGTATGATGGCTATAAATATATAATAATTTACGCTGGCTCTCCAGTCGACGGACAACTTGGCCTGAATACCTGATGCCAATAATTGATGCTGCCGTTTTATCTATTATAGTTCTAGCACTTGATCGACGACAAATACGAATGGTAGTGGGATATTATCGGCCACTCTAATCGCATTACTGCAATCTTGGTGCATTTTTTTGCTAGATAGTTTGCTTTACTATTAGGTCTGTAGACACCGGCTCTGAGCGCCTCGAGCTATAATCGAGTGTCACTGAAGGCTACAGTGATAACTCGCGTCGATTGAGTTTCATATGTTTATCGGAATTGGATGCCATTGTTTTAGTCTTGGTAAAATGAGCAGAGTAGCATGTGAAAACTGTGTTTTATAACAAACAAATGGCAAAAACTTTTGGTGAAGTCATCTAATTGAATTTGATGCGTTAGTCGTCTTGATCACTACCATCATTGACCAAATCACTTGCCTTTCTCATCATCGCTCCATGTGCTGTCTATTTTAATCAACAAGGTCGGTGGGCTTAAGCGCTCGCGTCAGGCATTACCTAAGTGAGATTGGTGAGACACACCGATGTCTTTCTGGTACTAATTCGATTAGTTAATGCCATTCATTCATTCATTACAACTCGCCTGGTATGACGAGTTTACGTTTACTATAGTTAGTGCTGTTGCTGTGAGGAAGTTTCTTCTTGTGGACTGTGGTGACGACATTTTGTCGATGAACTACTCGTTAATTTTCTGTGTAAATTTGTTGAATTAATTTCAATCGTGTGATTTTTAACGAGAATTTGTGTTTGACTCATTATTTCAATTCTTGGTTTGACTGCGTAGATTGAAGCGGATGGGAGAGCAATAGGAGCAGTGACGACGATTGTCATTTCACTCGAAATTCGTCGGCGCATTGGTTGATTGTTCCGTGGTGCTCGGGTTGACGAATTTGACTCTCCCTCGTCACTTGCTTAATCTAAGCACATGTATCGAACATGTGCGTTATGGATGTGATTGCTTTTTTTCTTTTTCCTCGTGTCTGTCACTCTCACTTAGTCTGATTCAATCAATATTTGCCACTCGTAAATTAAATTCCTCAATTGTATGATCTATATGTTTTCTGTGCTTCTGTACGTGAAAATGTTTACGAACTGCTTCTAATTTTAGATTGCAAAACTTGAAAGTTTATTTTGATGTATTGCTCTAGCACATCAAGTTATAAAATAAAAAAGTTTCAAGAAAAACAAACTCTATTGAGGTTGTTTGACTTTCTTTCTATAGTAATAATACTTCTCAATGAACTATTTAGTTAATTCAGGTATCCGTTTGATTGATTTCTAAATTATTCAGCACATACACTTCTGGTCAGATACTCTTTAATTGAATTTTGTCTGAATACAACAAACCAGAAATTGAGCTTGAATATACGAGTTTACTACAATTGAAAATTTACAATCAAAGTCTGATGCCAGTTTACATCGAATTTTGTCTTAATTAATTCTACATTAAGCTATAAAATTAGGTACAGTTTGAAGAACAAGCTTAACAATATCTGGTAAGAAGAAACAATTTTTATTGATATATTAGTGCTATTTATAATATTTAAAATTTAATAGGAAGTTGGGTTATGTTAGTTCACATTCGTTATTCTTAAGCTTGTAATTTTTTAGACTGTACTTCGTAAATTTTTAGAACTTTATATAGGCTATCTATAGATTTAAATGAAGAAATGGTAGGATGACCACTTCTCCTATACGTTACTCTTTTTAGTGTTGTATAGTGTTCTAGTGTATAACTTGAAAACAAATTCAATACAAATTTTTTTTCTGGCACTTCTTTTTTTCAAAAAGATTTGACATAGGTAAAACAACCGGAAAATAGGTTTAGAAAGCGATTTTCAGTATTGTTTTTCTTACTTTACCATCCCGATAGAGTGTCTCTGTTGTTTTCTCCATGGTTTAGGTTGTAACAAACACATACCAGACTAACTTAGCTTTTGGCCTCTGTGTCATTTCCGACAACTTACTGGGATTTTTTTGGATGTTGAATATTTATTATTAGTTTCCCGAGCTCATTGCACTCTGAACAGTCACAAGCAGAGAGTAATTTGTCATCATCTCACTCACTATCTTGTACGCTCTTTATAGAAATTGTTGCAAAACTAAGCAACAGAACCTTCAATTATTCATGATTATTGCCTTCTAATCAAAGTTGACTCCTGCCACTGCTATTGGTGGAAATTTATGATCGAAACTCGACCAATCTGGTGGAGTGATGCACGAGTGTGTTGATATCGATGCGGTGACAATATTGGCTTGAGCATGCTGGCTTGTTTGTGAATTGCGATCGTAAATAGTGTCCGGTGGTACGGTATTAGGTAGGGGTCGGGCACACCGCCAGGGCTTCATTGCCGATTCTCCATAGAACCGATCAGCACACTACAAGTCCGTCTGTGGCTCAATCGGCTCGAATGGCTTATTGCTTTCTCTCCTCTTCCGGTTTCTATCGGATCCCAACTGCGAAAGATCTTTCTTTTCTCTACTTATCATCTCATTTATTGCATAACTTTTATGTCATTAATTAACATTGCTAATTTGACGAACAAATTAATTTTAAAACTTATACTGTTAGCAAAACTCTTGTTTGCTCGAGATAACCCATGCTTGTTTTTAATGGCGACACGGTAACATTTATTCTTTTCAGGTCAAATTGCGTCTTTTAATATAATAAAAATTAATACAATATTGTGGATATATTCTGTGAGAATTAGAATATATTTCATAAAATAGTTTTTGAAAAATTCACATTTTTAGGTGTATGTCTAGTTTTAAAAAACAAATTTTTGTCGGAAAAATAATAATTTTATAAGATTGTTAATTACAAGGTAATAAGAATAAATTTCACAAGTTGACTAGATTATTGATTATGGTCACAAGTAGTGTGCTAATGAAATGGTTATTGAGACGCATATGAGTGATGGAAGATAGTTGGTTCCAAGCAGCACGTCAGTGACATTCCGATATTTGTCGATTATCGTTAGTTGCATGTTCATAGAGTACTATGGCACACACAGAAGACGCATACCCTATATTTAGCCTTGTTTGTTCGAACGGTCAATTAGGTTCAATGGTGATGAGGAGTGAGCTCACTGGTGGCGATTCAAGCCAATTGACTCATGTCCTGGACTAGCATGGTAGCGAGGCGAATTAATTTGACCACGCTGGCCCCGAGTGGCTCCTGGTGCTCGCTCTGGCCTTAATCGACGCACGTTTCTCATTTCAGCCTCTTCCTGTTCTACTCGATTCCACTCTGCTTTTCTTTTCTCAGCTCCTCATTTTGTTTGAGCTAATTAAATTTCATTCCATGTTCACGACACGATATTAGGCTGCATGAGATGAAATTGGTCACTATTGACATAATTTATTTTCTTTTTTACACAGGAATATGGACCCAAAGAATGGCCATCCAACTCAAAGGTAACGAAGAAACATAGCTCACTTTTTACTTGTTCTTGCTGAAGTAATAGATTAGACAAACACAAGGCTTGAACGCTCTCCAAAATGGGGATGAAGAGTTCGCGTATTCACTATCAATAATTTACACAATACTAAGGATAGAGTAAGAGATCAAGGAATTTTTATCTTGTATTTGTTGTTTTTGTTCTTGTTACACCTCGAATGTTGAAACTAGATATATTATAAAAGAATACATTTGGAAAGCAGTAAGAGAAAGTTTGTGAATTATAATTAAAAAATAGAACTTGTAACTTAACATGTGGCAGGCAATCACATGTGGATTCTTGATGGAGAAACCAACGACGTGGTGGAGAGGTTCCCTGTAACCCTAATTCAGCAACCTACCTCGTTCAACGATCAGAACCACATCTACAACAACATTTTGATTTTTACAGTGCAACTTCCTGCCGAGCCTCAAGGCAAGTTTACTCCAAACACTTTCACTACATAAAGCTTTGCTTTGTTTGTCCCCCAAATTGAAATGTTACCTAATCCTCTTCTGGTTTGCTTAGGCGAACTTCACATATTTCAGTGCGTATCTCACGACGCTGTCACCGTGGTAGATGATGTTTATCACTGGATGCGTCACTATGGTGTATCGACTAACGGAACTCCTAGTGGTACCGCTCCGGCCATCAGTCCCAACTCGGGCGACAAGCTTACACCAGCGAGCAACGTGAACGTGAAAGAGGCTGTGACAGTTTTCAACCAAATCGCTGCTCAGCGAGAAAAGTAAACATTCGAATCTGGCGTCATTTGGACGCCTTTCGGTGGCATTTGCCTAAATTGACCTTTGTTACATGTAGGAAGGGAGCCTCCTCTGATAGTATACACCGATTGCCGCATGCACATCCTGACTTAGACTCACGCTCTGACTCATCAAGTTTTGCAGAGTCTAACAACCATCGAAACCATGAAATTCAAGAGGTTTTATTATTTTATAACAACGACAACGCATACTAATTTTGAATTACAAATGAATCATTGGCAGGGTTATTCAAACGAGCGTTATGTCTCTATTCTCAATCACTGTTTTGACGATATTGAACGCTTTATAATCCGCTTACAACATGCTGCTGCTGCGTTGCGCGAATTACAGATTAGAAGTCATAAACGAGGAGGCAAGTATTTATTGGCTATTTGATTAAAAAGCGAATTGTTTAAGTTAGTTTATTTAATTGATGATTTTATCGTACTTGCAGCAAAAGGATCAGGTGACGGGTTGCTTGCAATTCGCGCACGAGGCCCCAACGAGGAAGACTTTTTTGAAATTCTTAGTAAATTTAAATTGGCTTTCAACCTATTGGCTAAGCTCAAAGGTTAGTTACTTTAACTGTCATTTAATTGGATAATATTCTTTTTTTATTATAGGATGTATTCACGATCCGAATGCCCCAGAATTAGTGCACTTTCTCTTTACTCCTGTAAGTGTGTCACTCGGGACCGAGCAAATGGAAAACTACTAATAACGTTAATTTTAATTAACTGTACTAAACAGCTTGCCATTATCATTGAAGCAGCGAGAAGTAATGGTAAGTTATCTGACTTTTCGTTTTACCGTTTAATTGAGGCCGGTTTGCTGTCACAGAACCGCTAGTGGATCCATCTCTGGTTGGAGTTCCGTACCTCAGTAATGATGCCATTGAATTGCTGTCTAACTGTTGCACCAGCAAAGAATATGATCTTTGGCAGTCGCTTGGCCTCAACTGGATTCAACCAGTTAAAGTAGAAGTTTTTTTGATAAACTTGTTCACAGCACTAATATTGCTTTTTGCAGCATCTTCGGATGAATAGTCCTTTCCAGCCTGTCTTCACCGATGGTTGGGCGCCAAGTATCACTGAACCGGAACTGATTGGAATTGCTAGTTTGTCTGAATCTGAAAACGAGTCTGATGATCACCAGGTTTCGTTGCGACCTCACATTAGTAAACGCGATTCTCGCAATGATTTTTCTAGATCAAGTCACTTTGATGACAGCGATTATGAAGAAAGCAATGCGGAAACTCGACTACCAAGTTCTGTTAATCGATGTAAGACTTTGATTACTTGACGCTTTATTTAAAATATAGATTTGATTTGTATGTATTTGTACTATTGAAGGTTCGCCATCGACTCCTCATGGTAATCGCTTAGCGAATACTTCACCCTCGCCAATTGAATCTCTGGAGCGCGACTCACCCAACGGCACTCACAGCATTGATACCGACCAAATTGATTGGGTAGCTGAGCTACAATCCCGAAACGCCAAGATTGTGCGCGTTCTATTTCCGCGCACTGCCAACAACCACAAAGAGTTGACCGTGAACCGAGGCGAAATCCTTGAGATTTTGGACGATTCTCGCAAATGGTGGAAAGCCCGCAACTCTCGTGGTCAAGTGGCACATGTACCACACACCATTGTAGGCGAAGTAGAGTCTTCACTAACTCACCTGCGTGAACTGTCAGCTTCGAGCCAGGATGACTGGATTCGACGAGAGCGGCAAGGTAAAAAAGGAGAATTTCGCTACTTTTAAGCCGCTTCCGCCTGACACCACTCGAGCTGCGCTCCGTGTCGCTACTGTGTCTCATTTCTTGATGAGCGCTTGTTTATTTATTTTTGCTATTTATTTAATGCTTTTCGATACAAGTTTTTTCTTTCCACTTTAATTTGTTTGTCGCTTTTGTCTCAGTATTGTCCTCATGTTGTCATTGCTGTACATTTAATTTTTTATGCTTGCCATATTTTACCCGGCTTATTAAAACAACGGATTTTAATTTTCTAAAAATATTCTATTGTATACAATATGCTATAACAGAAGAAATTTGCACATGCTAAAGCACGTTAGTTATGCTAATAGCAAACACAGCAATGGCAAACAATTAACATTCACCATTCTATCCTCATTTGCATTGTTTTGAAACCTGTGCTTGATTGATAACCACTGTCTAGATTTAGAAAGTAAACAACAGCTTATTCAAGCGAGAAGGGATATCATAAATTCACCAATCATAATTCCGCCGATAATGAGTCAAATGGTCATCGCACAGAAGCCTGAACAAAGTGAATTACCCACTGTGAAAAATAGACCTGAATTGCAAGCACAACTAACTCTAATCACTACTCCTAACGATACTAACAGTAGCAAGAACAATGACAACTACTCGATTTCTCAAGAATTGAGTGAGAGATTTAAAAACGGCCATTTGATGCGTAGCAAGTCGCAAGGTGATGCAATATTTGAAAATATATTACATCTTATAATTTAATGACTAATTGATTTCTAGATAACTTTATGAGTCGCTATTCTAGCATGACTGAAAACGAACTCACAGCTACCGAACTAGCTATGTATCTTACATACAAAGAGTTTACTCCCAACTTAATTGAGTTTATTGAGACACTGTTCAATATCAAAGAAATTAATTGCAAATTACTTCATTGGACCAAAGCAGAGCTTCGGGTAACGTTTTAGTGAATTCCAGTTACACTATCATTTTTCAAATTTCTCTTTTAGAGTAATATTCCATCGCATGTGGCCGATGATTTGACGATACAAAGGTTGCATAGCAATTTGTTGGTGTTGAAAAATACGGTGAGTTGTATTACAAAAAGTTTAAACTCTAATTGAGGAATTGCTTTGTAGATTGCTTCGTCTAAAGAAGATGAGTTAAATTTTATATTGAAGCAAAGAAAGCAAAAGCTGATACAAAAATTTGAAAATGAAGACCGAATTATCCAAGAAGAACCATCATCGCCGTGATTTCAGTTCATTTGATAGTGATCCAAATAATGTCATTATTATTTCGATTTGAGTGTTAGTTTTTCTTGGGTTTCTTTCAAAAGATCTTCTACTTGGTTATGATTGCCTCTATTTGAGTTCATCGGTGTTGTGTTTGTGCTTGGCGTTGTGTGTCCTGACCTAGCCGAGGAGTTTTGACTCATTGTACTTGAACTGTACTTTTCATCAAAAATTTTGACGCTGCCTCCACCGGGGACGTGTTTCACGTTGTCTAAAGAGCCCACCTTTGATTTCACATTCCATTCTAGTTTTTGTGTGACTACCTTCACACTTCCCCCTTCTAACAAGAGTAAATAAATTATTAAAACTAAAAATTATTTAACTTAAATTTTAAGTCTTACTGGGCTTATGAGTAGTGTTTTCCAGCGAGCCAACTCTTGATTTAGTGTTCCAGTTAAGCTTCTGCGACTCAATTTTCTTGTCTCCACCAGCTAAACAAGAATACGCTTATTAAATGTAACCTGTTTATTCATAGTTACTTACTTGGTTTGTGGCGTACGTTGTTAAGAGAGCCAATTTTTGATTTAACGTTTTTAAGATTAGGTCCTTTGGCCACTCCAATCAAAACTTTGTTTGGTGGTAACTCTGCAATTCGAGTCATTGGTTAATCTAAATTTTAGATTCTAAACAAACTTGCTTCATTTGTGTCCACATACTTTTGTTAGATTCAACGCTGCCTGTTCCGTTGAGGCTGTCATTGAATGACTCAAGAGACACGGGACTAGACATTTCTAGGGCTCACCACAATTCAGACACAAAAGTAAATTAAAAAAACAAATTGCAAAATGCGAAAGTTTTAAGCTTAATCAAGCACAAGTGGTGACATCTGCAAGAATTTCAAATTAAACGAAGACAAACTGCACTTGGTTGAGTGATAAGTTGTTTAGTTTGATTGAACGATAAACGTGACTGGTAGGTGGCTAGTAATTAGTTCTCGTAACCAAGTTTTGGTATATCAGCGGCCTACACTATGGAACATAGTTGACGGTGACGTCTCCGCATTGCATAATTCAAGTCAGTGTTCCAAGCTGAAGCCAAACCTTAAATTTATTGATCGAGCCAGAGTGGCAACGCCGTAGTGGAAGCAACGCGCCTGCACAGTTCCCTATACTCCAAAATACCCCCTCGGCCACCGTTGTGTGGCGCCCACCCTCACTGGGCCTGCGCACCCTATGCACAAACACTATACAAATGGACCATTGCCAATCTATTATTACTAACGCTTAAGCTTGTACTCTTTGATTGGCCAACATTAATTTCGGTTTGAAGTTTTATTAATTAAAAGATAGTACATCGCGTTCAACGCAAAGCATAGTTTTAGAATAGAACAAACTTTCTAATTTGCAAATGAAACACATAAAAAGAAGTCTTAAAATGAACAAAAATTAAAGTCTTAAATAATTAATAAAATAAAGACAATATAATTATTGGAAATATTATCTTTCCTAGTAACTAACAGTGCATAACTTTCAAATCCAATAATATATTTTATTGTTGATAATGTCACTTTTAAAACTTTAACCTCTGCCCACAGATGGCAGCATAAACTCGAATAACTTTAGTGGCGTTTTTCTAGTGTACACGCAAATTTTTCCAAAGCACTGTAGTTCTACACTGTAGTTCTGCCTTGGCAAGACAATCGCCCCGCCTACCGCTAGGTAACGCCACAGTCTATGGAAGAAAACAATGGAAAAATTACTCGTGTACCCCAGAAAACACCACTGAATAACTTTAGGGCGGTAAACGAGAGTCCGTAAAAAAATTTCATTGTTAACTTCCATAGACTAGTCGCCTCTTAGCGACAAACTAGAACTCTAATTAACTTTCACAGTGCTATAGAACAATTTTCACCTGTACATAACAAATCAGCTCTGAAGTTATTCAAATGAAATTTTTGTTGTTGTTTACTTCTATAGATGGTAGCGTAGTCAAGCGACAAGCGGAAACTAATCAACTTTCAC